>VTPC01090648.1:82140-95702 GCA_011009095.1 Ignelater luminosus | reverse complement strand
TTTTTTAAAAAGTTGAGGCCATCTTTTAAAATTGCTACACGCTATTTAGTATCCCATAAAGTTCTAGATGCTGAATACCACAGAGTCGAAGCAAATATTAAAACTAAAATAGGAAAAACCAGTGCTCTTGAATTGTGGTGTGATGGATGGAGTAACCGACGGAATGAATCAATAATAAATTTCATTATCACAACTCCTACACCTGTCTTCTACAAAACCTTAACTACCGACATTAATCGACATACAGGAAAATATATGGCTGGAAAAATGGAGAAAATTTTTTACTAAAATAGGGGCTGACAAGTTTCAAGCGATTGTGACTGACAATGCAGCTGCGATGGTCAAGGCAAGAAATATCCTCCATGAAAAATATCAAAATATATATCTGTTTATGGTTGTGTCGCCCACACATTTAATTTATTAATAGGGGACATATCAAAAATGAAAACAATCTCATATTTTATTGGCTACCTTTAAAAAATACAGGTTGAAAAGAATAAGACAAAAATATCAATATATCTCAAACTGCCCGTCAAAACACGTTGGGGATCAATTATTCACTGCTTAAAAAGTCTCTTTGATACAAAATATGCCTTAAAAGCATTGGCTGTTTGTGAGTCTGTTGAAGATATCCTTAGTAAGCGTATATCAAAGTTGATCTTGGATGAAGAAGTTTTCTGGGTAAGAGTGTCAAAGCTTTATTATTTAGTAAATCCCATTGTTGAATATATTAGCAAATTGGAATCGGATAAGCCAGTATTAAGTCAAGTTCCCTAATGTTTTTATTCTCTGCAAAACTATTTTGAATCAGCCATGTTAAGTAACCCTCTTTCAAAATAAAAAGAATCTGAATTGAAAGAATTCTTTGTTAAAAGAAAGCAAATGACAATACATCCTATTGGATTCTCGATTTAACGGTACTCATCTTACTAGAGAAGAACAAATTCAGGAAACGGAGTTCATAGATGCTCAAGTTGTTTCAAAAGATCATGATGACTCACCTGATGTGCTCGCAAAATTGGCACAGTATCGTTGCAAGGAAGGGTTTTATGCAAAACCATATGTGTTAAAATCCATTCAAAAACTAGACCCTGTAACATGGTGAAAACGTACATGCTTTGGATCAAATTTAAGGAAAATTGCAATAGACATTTTAAGCATGCCAGCTTCAAACGCTGCTGCAGAGGGAAGTTTCAGCACATATGGCAACATGCACACGGCAAAAGAAATAGACTAACAGCAGAGCGAGCAGGAAAAGTTACATTCATAGCACATAATTTAAAATTACTGGAACAGAAGAGCAAGACTTTCGAACACCAAGAACAATACACTTCAACGACAATAATAAATCAAGAACCCACAACATCCCAGGACCCTACAGTGCGTATGGATATGGAGCATGATGCGGAAACAGAGACATGCCCAAACACAACGGATACAGACACATCATCAGAAAATGTTGAATATTTATTGAGTTCATCTGATTCAGAATGATTTTTCATTTTTGTTTAGATGATAATATAATATACACCAATATACAGTGTGGGATTAAAGTATGGAATATAAAAAAAAGCGAACTCAACATGTTTTTTTAAAAACGCTGAGACAGATCGATTTTTTTAAAATACACATTAATACGTGCGATTCACTTTCCGACTTTCATTTGTTTGTAGTTATGACGTCATCACAAAAAAATTTAAATGACAATATAGATTTTTAGTAGTGAAATCTGATAGTGATTTTTCTTCCTTTTATGATCATGCAAATAAATCCTAAGGTTGCATCACAAAAATTCTGAGAAAGATCGAACTGAACACTTAATGTTGATATTATCGTATTTCGTGATTTAGTAGAATATTATTGGTATTCTACAATAAGCTACAATAATTATGTCAAGAGCCTTGAAGATTGACAAAATCCTCGTATGAAACAGTTTGCTAGATTTAAAATTTTTTATTTTGATTATTTAGTATGCTGCAAAGGTTGTAAGATAAAAACGAAAGGTACTTCAACAAGCAATTTACGTTCCGTTCATAATCTAAATTTTTTGTTATCTTGGATAATACTGACATTTAATCTAATTTTATGTTGTAGTATAGTATTTTAATAACATAATTCAGAATCATTTTCTATTAAATACGATAATATCAACATTAAATGTTCAGCTCGATTTTTCTCAGAATTTTTGTTATACAACCTTAGGATTTATTTGCATGATCATAAAGGGAAGAAAAATCACTATCAGATTCCACTACTAAAAATCTATATTGTCATTTACATTTTTTTGTGATGACGTCATAACTAAAAAAACAAATGAAAGTCGGAAAGAATCGCACGTATTAATGTGTATTTTTAAAAACTAAAATCGACCTATCTCAGCGTTTTTAAAAAAACATGTTGAGTTCGCTTTTTTTTTTAATATTCCATACTTTAATCCCACACTGTATATTTTTACTTTGCGTGTTCTGTGAATAAGGTATCTATATAACCCAAATGTTTTCAGTTTTAAGCTTACTTTCTATATTTTTGAGAATATTTTCGAGATTATTCTCAATTATATTTATTTTGAGAATTTTCCGTCACTACTCATGTCAAAACAAAAAGTGAACTCACAGCATTCTTGTCACGTGAAATTCTCTAATTGGCACATAATGAACATCAAAATTATACAATATCCTGGGCCAATAATGTAAAAGCTTTAAATAATACAAAAATTATTGAAGTATCCGACTTAATAAACGACCACCAAGAAACTGATACAAAGATAATTTTGCATGGAGCATTTGTCACAAGAAGATCACCATCATCTCATATTCATATAATTTCTCCCGATACGGACGTGTTCATTTTAGCCCTTTCTAATTAAGAAAAACTGACTGAAAATATTTTTTTTTGAAACAGGACATAGTGACCATAGAAGAAAAATACATTTAAAACCCATTTTCAGCAAACTTAGCCCAACGAAAGCTGCTGCGCTTCCTAGATATCATTCTATTTCAGGTGCTGACATAACAGGATCATTTAATAGATAGGGTAAGTCTGCGCATTGGAAAACTTTTAAAATGGCCGATGTTGAAATATTAGAAGGTCTAAAGAATCTTAGAATATCCGAACAAATATCAGAGTTTGCATATAAAGCAATCGAAAAGTTTGTTTGTACGGTTTATATTCCCAATACTATTATAACGGACATCCGAGAAGTAAAATGGGTAATGTTTTCTAAAAACAAAGATATCCTGGAAAATTTGCGTCTTGCAAAGATTCATTGATACCGGTCACAAAACGGGCCCACTTTCAGGGAATGGTTTGGAAACGTATTACTAAACAAAGTCTTCCATCTGCTTGCAATTACGGATGGACAGTTAAAGAAAATGAGTTTTTTTCCAGAATATGGAGATTTTTCAAGCGTTCCCGAGAACGTTCTAGAATTGACTGCATGCTCTTGCCAAAGAGCTTGGAGATATGTCTTTGTGGTGGCTTAGAGGAAACCTGCGAGAACATGCAAAAGCCAGAAAAATACAACGGATCTGATAAAGAATTATTAAATGACGAATCTGATAATGAATATAACTTTTAATTTAAAACGTACCCATAAGAGTTGGATCGGGTCACTTAGTTTGGGGTGTTAACCAGCAATACACTATTTTTCATACACTGTTAAATAGATTTTAAAAGACTACATGCTTTAATCATTAAAAGACCCACGCCAGCAATTTTTTTAAGTTACGTGTCCCTACTAATTATTTCAAGTATAATTGAACTCCACACATAAGACTGCAAAAGGTTAGTATGTAAATCTCTAATTTTAAAAATGCAAATGTAATATTCAGCCATTTATCAAACAATTACATAATTGATCAATTTCCTTTGTTAATGTTAAAAAAATTCCCGCAAACTATCTGCAAAAACAAGTTCTTTATTTATAAAACTTATGACACATGTCAAACTTAAATAAAATACACCTATGAATTGTATCTACTTTTTACTAAAGGTGTTCAGTAAATAATATTGAAGCATCAAGTTGATATGATAAAAGCGACATTCTTTTTCTAAGAAACAACACCCGTCACATTATTATTGACATTTTCTACAATTTTAGTGATGATGATTATTCTATATTTTATATCCAAATTTAATATTCCACGTTTATCATCCTTTTATGGACACTACAGGTAGGTTGACAAGGCCGCGCGCATTAAATTAACGGAAGTTTAAAAAGTTCATAACACGACTAGTTTTATAAGAACAAAATAATATGAAATAACCTTTTAATTAAATTATTTCCTTTTTTATTTATAAGATGAATATATTTTTTGTACGTCAAAAATTTAATTATTTTAAAAGGAAAAATAAAGAATGTGACAGCAATTGCAATAACTACAAAATTTGCGAAACATTTCAGAACAATGGAAGCGCATATTCACTATATATCCAAGCAATCTTTGAAATTGTGGCCTAGAAAAATAAAAAAATGTTGCTCATATTATAATGTAGTATTTCCGCAAAGAAAAATTGGAATACAAATTCCAGAAAAATACTTTTCGGGTCATAATTTCACGAGTAATCCCATGTTTTCGTTATTAAAGACAACCTAAATAATTCAATGTAATTAGAAATTTCAGATGTGTCTAGATTATGTGTCAGATTCTTTTCAGGAAAGTTAATTACGGGATTCCACTATATTAGATTTCAAGTTTCCCCAAATAAACTAACATATACGAACGTGAACCTTTTCCTTTGCTATTGCTTTTACAAGAATGGTGAATTCTGTTTCAGTTTAACTAACACAATGTTTATATTAAACTTGGAGGTTTGCTTAAAGAAAACAATTCGAGCTGCACTATGTTCGTTCTAGATATTATTCTAGATAAAATAATTAATTAATTGATTCGTAAAGTTAAACATTTCCTTGACTCATTTCTTCCTTTTAATTTAATTGAGTAAGTTTTCCTTTTGAAAAAATTTTATAAAACTGAAAACTTTATTCTCTTTATTCTTGTTGATGAAAGGTAAGATATTCTTGTGTCCATTATTAAACCAACCAAAAAAGTTTCAAACAAAAAAGTATCGAGTTCTTTATTTCTTTTTTTTGCTCCTTTCCATCTTTTTAATAAACAAAGCATGGTTTTCATTCGAGGGTATTGCTTGCAATAATCTTTTTTTTCAGCACTTCATATATTTGGTTGAAACAATTTTTCCCAGCTCACCTCATAAATAAATTGTAAACACAAAAATTTAATTATAAACTTAATGTTCTTCTTCAATTTATTTTTATTTATTACACTAATACAATTTTATACTATTTTGAACAGTTGTGTTATATTTTTAGTTGAATTTTTAATAGACAACTTTGCCAAAAAAATAGTAAACGAAACTTACAGAAAAAAGTTTGGCAACAAAATCTAAAAGATGCGAAATATATTCAATTAATTTAAATTCCTCTCGATTGTCTCCAGTTCCTGTTTTATAATAATCAAATACGCAAAACAACTTTCTAATAATGTTTATTTTAAACTAACCTGCATGGTGTGTACGATTTGCACATTTTGTTAATAAATAATTCTTCATTTGCATACACTCAAGTTAGTAGTTTTCTTCTATTACACTTTAACAACAATTAAATAATTTTCCAACACTATCAACACTATCAATCACACTCTCTCTGTTAAAAGTTATTTATAAAACTAGAACACAAACTTGACTGTTTTTAATTTATTTCAATTAAAAATTAAGTCTTTAAAGATAGTTTATGTAAGTTGCGTGAGTTGCACACTTTTATTACATTCCCGCGGTATATGTATTATAGAGGAACAACTAGTGAGATGTCGCGCGCACGACTGCGCGCTTCGGACAGTCGTCGCGGCGATAGTCAACAGCGCGCACCGACGCCCCCGTGCTAGACGCCTTTTGCACTGCGTCGCCAAAAACCTGAGAATAGTGACATTTTTATATATACAACCTTGATCCTTTAGATGTGATTGAATTCTATTTTTGAAATAGTATACCTACTATAACACAGTCTCTGAGATCAATTCATTCATGAATCATTAACCAAGGAGGCTAATTAGGAAAGCTTTCGCGGAAGCGGAAGCGGCCACTAGTCTGAAATACAGACGTCCCTGGATACATTACATGCAACCTTCTCGAACTAAATTTCTTATATTTTCAAGTTCAATATTGAGAACATCCCTTGCTGCTATTACGCTGAACTTGAAAGTTCAAGAAGGGCCATTATTTTGTAATTTAATGTTTAGTAGAAAATATTAATTAAAGTTTATTTGATGATAGTAAATTGAATTTGCTCGTACACGCGCATCATTAGTAATTAATCTCTGTTGAGAGCGTTATCATTACGTACACTTTGTTTGAAGCTTAATTCACTTGTAGTATTTTTACTGTAGCTGTAATTCTAATAAATACCTACAATCAATTTCTATTTATTTTATTTGCTCTGTAAATATTAAAATTTTATATTATTTCTTTGTAGTTGAAGAAACCCGGAAGAAATTAACAACAAGCTTTTCCAGCCATATAAACGGTCTGGTATAACAAGTTTAATTTAATAATAATAAATAATGGCCACATTATGTTTATTTGTTTCAAGAATATCCTTTTAATAATGTAAAGCTACCAAAATAGAAAACTACAATTGCCGTTTTCATAACATGCAGTTTATCTCAGAATTACCCTAAGGAACGATGCCTTTCAAATAATTCGAGGTGTATAAGAACCTTTATTAACATTTGCATGCTAAATACTAATAAAAGTCGTTTTACTGTAATTACGCCTTTATAAATAGATTTTTAATTCTTATATGACTTTCATTATAATCCACCCGCAAAGATCATTATTTTCCCCACTTTTTATGAAGTTTTCGCGTTTTTATCCTTTTAGAGAGCAGCAGTTTCATCTTTCATTTCTATTTAATACACTATACCCAACTTAAGATGCGCGCTTAGAATTTTATCTGCCCTTATCCAAAGGATACATTTTTATATTATTATTATTGTATGAGCACATTTAGTCGCCAGATGAGACTTTCAGTAAATTCACCAATAGAATTTTTTAACGGTTTTGAAATCTTTGTGTTTTATCTACTATAATATTCTATTAAAAAAAGGTTTGTGGAATTAACAATATAGACACAAAGCTACTTGAAATTATTACGAATGTGTTAAAGCTTAATGTTGTTATCATTAGAGTGCGGATTTATAGGAATAATGCTTTTTTAGATATTAATAGCAATACAAAAAGACATTGAAATAAGTGCGAATCGCAATTAAAGGAATCATTTAACTAATTTTCATAATGCTTTTTTGCTTTTTTTGGAACTTTTTGCTATTTTTTAGAATAATGCTTATTTTGTACATTTTTTGTCAGTCTCAAGAAAAAAATCATAATATTCTTATACTTTTCTTGTCTACAGTATATTTATTTTCTGTTTTTTCAAAATACTTTCTATAAATTCTTTCTCTAGCAGCAATTGTCTACATTATTTTTTTAAATATTTTTCAAGGATTTCTTCAAATATCATTATTTACCGTTATGTATTGAATACCATCTGGACGCTCACCGTTCCGGAGCCTGTCGGGGCCGTTACACATTGTCCCGGCAGTTCTTTGTCCCTAGGATAAGCTGTGAAAACAGTCAGTTCTTATAGGTTTTAAGATTTATTTGACAAATGCTTGTTTTACTGGGTTACGTAAAGTGTTGGTATCGTGCGTGTATGTAATGTTGCTGGTAGATTGAAAAAGTTTCGTTTCATTTTATTATAACTTAATCTTTTGTGTTGTCTTCGGTGTTTAATAAAATAAGACTGTGTTACAGTGCCTAAAGTTAAAACAAGTGTAGAAGAGTGGATTAAAAATCTACCAGAAATAAGGCTGGACGGTAGTAGACTATTTTGCAGAGTACGTATTAAAACGGTAAGGAATAGATTAGATTTTAAATATAATTAATTAATTAATGCTTGTTTTAATAGATCCAGTGCGACAAAAAGTATAATGTAATACAACATACGAAGACCGCTATTCACAAGGAAAATGTACGAAGAGCTGAAAATGAAAATAAGCTGAAACAACAAACTATTTCAGAAGTAGTTGCCTCTGGATCTTCTACTCGATCTGAAGAAAGAACTTTTTATTTTGATTTATGCAATACTCTGATATCTAGTCCTGCAGATATTTACTACATATATAAAAGTTTAATTTTGGATATGAGGCCATCGCAGATTTTGCCTAGTGCAGTAATTGCGGTCATCGGATGCATCGGATAAATACAGTATTTAAGATTAGATTACTAGCTTTTCCAGCTGTTGTAATAGCAGCCTTAATAAGTGTTTCAGTCCAAATATTCCTTTCAGAAAATTAGCCAATTCTGTATTTCGAAAATTCTTAGAAACATATTGTAAGAGATCGATACCGTCCGAAAGCACTCCACGAAAAAACTATTAAGATACAGTTTATAAAACAGTCCTTCATGAAATTAAAAATATAATTGCAGACCATATCTGGTTTTCTGTCGATGAAACCACCGATGAGTGCGGTACGTATGTGGCTGGTCTCATTATCGGTATATTACATGAAGCTATTCCAACCAGGCCATTTTTAATATATTTGAAAGATCTAGATAAAACCAACATCAGCACCATAACAAGATTTATTAACGAGGGACTCGCAAACTTTTTTCTTCCTAATGCAGTCCCAACTGAAAAAATTCTGTTAATGGTGACGGATGCGGCTGCATATATGCTAAAAGCAGGTATTAATTTAAAAGTTTTGCATAGTAATCTCACACACTCTACTTGCGTAGCTCACGGATTAAACCGAGTAGCAGAAACTGTCAGGTCTTAATTTCCTCTAGTTAACTAGTTAATTAAAAATGGCAAAAAGTGTATTTTAAAATCGCCGTTGAGGGTACAACGATATAAAGAAAAACTGCCTAATATTCCGCTTCCACCACAACCGGTCATTACTAAATGGGGAACATGGCTGGATGCGCCTGTGTATTACGCAGTTAACTTCACCAGCTTCAATTTGTTAGAATTTTTGGAAGATGCATCCCAATCAGTTAAAGACTACCGAAACATTATAAAAAATCCGGAACTACAACGAAACCTCGCATTCATCAAAGCAAATTACGAGTTGATCAGTGAAACTATCACCAAACTTGAAACACAAGGAAGTAAGCTAACAGAAGCAATTCAGATTGTACAAGAGTTTAAAATAAAATTGGGAAAAGTGCGTGGTGATGTAGGAAAAACAATATTTGCCAAATTTGAGAACGGGCTGGCTAAAAACGAAGGTTTAGCAAGATTAAAGACCATTGCAAGTATTTTATCAGGCGAAATGGTCAATAACTTCGACTTGGAACCATCGTTACTTGCAAAATTTAAATATGCACCGATTACTAGTGTTGACATTGAAAGACTATTTTCTCTTTACAAAGACACCCTGACTGATAAAAGAAGAAATTTCCTTATGAAAAATTTAGAAGAGTGCATAATAATTAAGCATTTTAGAGTTCAAAGTTTCTAATAACAATTCAGTTGTTTTTTATAATAAATACTTTGTATAATAAGACCTAAAACCTGTAAGTTTAATTTTTTTCCTGTATATTTTAAACTTATTTTTAATTTTTGTGCTATTTTTTAAGCTTTTTTCCTTGAATTTTTACGCTTTTTTAAGAACTTTTTTATTGTTTTTTATGCTTAATAATCCGCACTCTAATAATGACTATTGTAAGTTTTAAAGATCAAAGATTTTGACAAATAATTAAATAATCACGAGGCATGGAATTTATTAGTGTTTGACTTGACCAATGCATGTTTGGTTCTAAATACACAGATAATAATTGCTTGATTTAATATCATAACAATGAGTGAATAGACCACGTGTTAGAAAAATTCAGTAATTAGCAAACTTTTCCTTACTAAGTCATTTATGCCTGTAAATAACGATATATCGTTTTATTATTTTCAATCTTTTCTTTTGTAAATATGTTATTCCTTTTTAGAAATGAAGTTTAACGTCTTTCTGTAACATAAAATACCCTTGGTTTAATGCCCCTTGACATTGTCTAAATTTATGGCTTGGGAACGTTAAATTTTTATAGAATTCTTTTATAAGAATGTTTTCTTAATATTAAATTAGAGATGTATTAAGGCTTGATATAGAATGAAAAAAATCAGAACGATATTTTCGTCATCAAAAACTTAACAGCACAAATTGGAAAAAATGTTTCTCTTAACACAGAAAATAAGACAGTACAATGGAGCGAGATTAAAATTTTGATAAGCTCATCCAAAAAGCATTTTTTATAAAACTGATTATGGACAAAAGGATTATGATGAATTATTAATAAGCTACAGACAAAGGCAAAAGAACACAGACATAGGTATTTCTAACATCGGTGTAAGTAAAGCTTATTCATCTCCAATAGGAAGTAGTAAGAAAGAGTATGATGGTCTTATCTATCTGCGCAATAAAACAGATATAAAATGCAATTACCATAACTTTTACAAAAACCTACCTATTGCAAGCAAATCTAATTCAGATAATATGGACTCTGATTAGCAAGGTTTTGTCTTACATATTATTCAATAATATCTTATTCCTTATTGTTATATAATTTTTAACTAAAATATCACTGATCATTTGTAGCAAAATATGTATGTAAAAAGTAAAGTTGAATTATTATTGTAAACAATATGTTTTAATTTCTACAGTATTGTAAATGGCAATTTTTCTTAAATAAATATTAATGCTGACAACGTATAAAGACTACCACTAAAAATACAGGCAATATAAAACATAACAAGCAATATTAAATACTTAATTTTATATCAGCGGCTGCTTAAAACCAAGATCAAACTTATTGTTGTCAAAGCCTCAAATGCATTTTACTTCGAACAATGTGATTATGAAAGGATAGTCTGGCACTCATAGTGCGATTTCTTTCCAGTGCCAATATAACGGTAGTCAAGAAGGACGATCACTTTGAAAACTAGATTCAGTTCCCAAGACCAAACTATATTTATCGCATCGATTTAGATTTCGTTTTCCCAACGTTTTATTCTGCTCTAAAAATTTAATCCTTTGAGGACCAACTTATTTTTTAGTTTAATTTTTAGTAAGCAAAGACATATTTGATTATTAAATGATATAATTTCACGAAAGTTTTGAGAAACATTCCATCAATGTAAAATTAACAATAATTGTCGTAGGATCTAGTTGCTATGATAAAGAAATTTTCCTTTAAACTCGAATTTATGTTAACACTTGTCAAAAGTCAAATAATCCATACTGCAATGGCTTATATGTTAGAAATTTGGAAAAGTATCTATCGCCTGGTTGGACAGTTGCCTAAACGTCAAATTGTGAACCTTTTTCGTGATCCAGGTGTATCTCCTGCAACCATGACAATAGCTGAATGTAAACACGAAATATAATGTTTAAATTTGCCAAAAAGTGGATGACCAAAAGCACTCAGTAGCGCAACTGCAAACAGATTTATTGAAACTGCAAAAAACCGTGTTGGTGCATCATACCGTAAGGTAGCTCAAAGATTTAGAACTTCATATAAAACGGTAAAACGAGAAATAAAAAATTCAAGACGTAACAAAAATGTCCCAAATACACTCAAGATCAGTTGGCAAGAATTACTGAATGTTGCCGCGCTTTCCGCCAGGTAAAAAAAACATCATTACGGACGACGAAAAATATTTTACTCTCCCACTCAGAACTATAAAAAAACGATGGTTTCTATGCGGACAATATAGAAAACTGTCCAGACTCCAGGCCAAATAAAATTCAAATCAAAAAAGAAATTTGAAGAAAAAGTATTGGTTTGGTGCGCCATTTCGGAGACCGGTGTTTCTAGGCCCTACGTACCACATGTCAAAGGTGAAGCTATTGATGCTAATATCTGCACTGAAAGATGTCTGCCAAAAGTATTGGACTTTATCAGTACTCATCATGCTAATGATCAAATAATCTTTTGGCCGGACTTGGCTTCTTTCCATTATGCAAGAATCACAAAAACCTGGCTAGAAGCAAACAGCATACCTTACGTACCAAAGACAGATAATCCCCCAAATGTGCCCCAAGCTAAAGGTATAGAAGAATTTTGGTCATTGTTATGTAGAAAAGTTTACGACAATGCATAGGAAGCGCAAAACGAGGAACAACCGAGACGACGGATTTTTCACAAGATTCGTGAAATAGATATTAATACCGTCCAAAGACTTGTGAGACGAACTCGTATAAAGTTGCGTGTCATAGAAGACAATGGGCCTCTATCTGTTATTTGACTACTATTGTATAGAGTAAGAATGCAAAGGAAAATGTGGATTTATATCAATACTTATGTATTGTTTAAATAAGTCGAATTCTTGTTCCTTATACATTAGTATGAAATTTTCCAAAAAAGTTTTGTGACATACGTTACATAAAAAATAATTAAAATTTTCTCATATTTTACAAGAAAATACAAGGTTACATGGTGAAACCGCTGGTACATAGGGTTAGATATACTTAAATTAAATAAACTTATTTTATTTACGAAATGTCATTTACCGAAAGAAATAAAATTTTTCAAAACAGTTCTTACTGTCTAATAAACATAATGTCACTCCTCAGGCCTTACAGGACCGTCTGGATCGATGCGTATTCGTCGACTTGCTGCAGAGAGCACATCTTCTTAAGGTACCATAGATTGGCATATGTTCCCCATTACACTGATTAACAGTTTTTGGTTCTTAAACAAAACTAGGTAATCCTTATGTAGCTTTTCATTCTGAATTCAAATCTGCTTTCAGATTTGTCCTATCACGTGTAGTTTTTGAAATATATGCATTTGCAGTTCCAGTAGACAGTGTAATTATAATTACATTAGGTAATTACGTATTTACGATAAGAAATTTTGGAAATGAGCTAACTGCATCTCGCATATATTAGAAAGCTCTTAACAAGTCATCAACAGGTATATCACTCTGATAAATATTTGTAAATCTAATTTCAACTTTCCATAAGTGAGATCACTTATGTATGAACCTGTTCAGTGTTAGTACTGTTTTGTGGAGCGAGTGAAGTTTTATAAAGTTGCACTATCACAGCTTAACAAAGAAAATTTCTTGTCTTTTAAGTGATAACTAGAGAAACATTAATCATGCCCCGTAAATATGCAAACGATCCGCACAGCTTTTGGTACGTTTGTGGAGAGTTTACTGCTAAACACCAACAACGATGTTTTACTGTGCTAATAAGGAAAGCTTAACTATCGTCTGTACTTTGGATGTGAAGTTGGAGATTAAGATAAGCAATGGGCACCACATATTTGTTGTGTTTCTTGTGCAAATCGCCTTCGACAGTGGATAGAAGGTTCCCGTGTATGCATGCCCTTCGCAGTACCTATGTAATGGAGGGAACAAAAGGATTATCGAACCGATTGTTACTTCTGCATAACAAAGATAGCAGGCTTTTCTGCAAAAACTAAAAATAATCTATTGTTCCTCCTAATTTAACATCGGCGATAAGACCAGTTGGCCATTTTACTGATCTTCC
>VTPC01090648.1:68912-81740 GCA_011009095.1 Ignelater luminosus | reverse complement strand
TTTTAAGTGATAACTAGAGAAACATTAATCATGCCCCGTAAATATGCAAACGATCCGCACAGCTTTTGGTACGTTTGTGGAGAGTTTACTGCTAAACACCAACAACGATGTTTTACTGTGCTAATAAGGAAAGCTTATCGTCTGTACTTTGGATGTGAAGTTGGAGATTAAGATAAGCAATGGGCACCACATATTTGTTGTGTTTCTTGTGCAAATCGCCTTCGACAGTGGATAAAAGGTTTCCGTGTATGTACGTCCTTCGCAGTACCTATGATATGGAGGGAACAAAGAGGATCATCTAACCGATTGTTACTTCTGCATAACAAAGATAGCAGGCTTTTCTGCAAAAACTAAAAATAATCTATTGTTCCTCCTAATTTAACATCGGCGATAAGACCAGTTGGCCATTTTACTGATCTTCCAGCTCCTGTGACACCAGAAACATTTGAAGAATCAGTTGAAGAAAATATCGACATTGTGTCTAGAAATTATCCAGAGTTTATTGATCCCGCTGAGCCACATTTGATCACAGAGGCACAACTAAACAATTTAGTTTGTGATTTAAACTTAAACAAAAGCAATGCCGGGTTGCTTGGCTCCCGATTGGAAAGTTGAATTTTGTTGGAACACAGTACCAAAATTAGTCATTTTCGTAATCGCCAGAAAAATGGCGACTGTTCATTGATGCATCTAAATTTAGTTTGAAAGCAGTTCTACCGCACAATGGCAATCCATTGCCTTCAGTTCCCATTGAATATTCAGTTCACTTAAGCAATCGTATGAAACTATGAAATGCCTTTTAACGAGCGTAGACTGTAAACGATACGAGTGGAAAATCTGTGGAGATTTGAAAGTTATAGCTTTGTTGTTAGGAATGCAACTGGGATTTACAAAATACAGTTGCTTTTTGTGCCAGTGGGACAGTCGCGCTAAATAGCAGCATTATATTGTAAAAAGTTGGCCAAGAAGGCAGATATACAGCGTTCACGATGTTTATGGGTCGTATATGGCTGTGGCAGAATGACAGTTTGAGTATTGTAAACGGGGCTGTTTATCTATTAACTCGGCTTGTAGAATTTTATTGACGCTTAATGTACTTTAAGGTTATGATTTTATTGCAGTTTGACCTCATGCTGTTGTCTTTTCTTTGTAACTCTGCAAATATAAGGAAAACTTGATTTCTTTTTAACAAAACAAAACTAATCGGTACTAAACGTTTATGCAAAATTTCTGATCGTGCAACGGCGCCAAATACAGCCACAGGTACGGCAATTTTCAAACAAAGAAAGAAAACACTTCTAACCTAATAAAATGAAAGCATGGCCTATTAGGACCCATAAACATCGTGAACGGTGTATAGTTGTAGGAGGAAAAAATATTTTACGTGGAAGTCTTGTGAATAGAAAAAATATCTTTGCCCCCTTTGCATATAAAGTTAGGAATGATAAAGAATTTTGTAAAAAGTATGAACCATGGCGGAAGAGATTTTTAGTACATAAAAGAAAAATCAGGAAAGCTAAGATAAAGGAGGGCATATTTGTGGGTCCCCAAATACGGCAATTAATGAATGAGAGCGGTTTCGATGCGGTTTTACAAGGAAAAGAAAATGTGGCGTGGAATTGTTTCAAATCTGTCGTAAAGGGCTTTCCAGGCAATAATAAAGGGGAAAATTTCAAAAACCTCGTCGACGAAATGTTGACAGCTTACCGTAAAATGGGAAGTAATATGTCGCTAAAAATGCATTATTTACATTCCCATTTAGATTTCTTCCCAGGCAATTTGGGAGCTGTAAGTGCTGAGGATGGGGAGTGTTTCCATCAAGACCAAAAGCAGATTTGGATTCAGCATGAACAAATGATTTAAGATCACCTATTTGTAACTAGAAACCAGAAAAAGAGTTTCAATTTGTTAATCAGTGTTGTTATACCTTACTTCTGGGGGTACAAGCTTTTTGAAATTGCCTAGATTGTACTTGGGGCTTCTTTTTGGTGTATTATGTTTTATGCCAAGTAGACCATCCACAATAAATAAGTAGAATTCTTTTAGGGTTAGTGTTGGACCTCTGCATCTGTTCTTGAAGATGATATAAGCGTTTGTAACAATACGCTCTACGAAATGGAAGAAGATCCTATGCCACCACTATTTACTTTTTCTATTTATTTCATACAGGCTTTTTAGCATATCAACTTTGTCCACTCCGCCTATAAATTCATTATAATCTCTGACAATCTATAAACAGGGCACTACTTGTAAGGATCCATCTTTGTGCCTTCTATTTACATTAGTGAGATCTAGATTATGGAAATTTGACAAGAAGTTGATACATCTTTGGTCTTTCCATTTAGTATATAAAATTCCACTGGTTGCTTGTGTCCAGTCAGTTTCTTCCCGTCTAAGTATTTTATCTGCAGAGATATCAGAAGATAAAAATGAATGATTTGCGCGAACTGTTTCACAACCATAAATTTTGTTTTCTTGTAGATATGCCAAGAGAGACACTAAACTAAAATAATTGTCGAAGAGAACTCTGTGGTATTTACCAGTAAGAGAGATTGTCAAGTCTCTAATGTCTCGCTCCCCTAACGCAGTTTCAGTCTTCACGTTGTCGATTTTCCCAGTGCATATCTGAAATTCGTTTACGAAGCCACTGATATCTGCTCTCGCCCAAACCTTATAATCCGTCTTTAAAGGTTTGACTCCAACAAAATATTCAAGTAAGGGCATAATTTGCACAATTTGTCATAATTCGGCGACTTTCTGTCCGGCAAAAAAGCGTTATCGTTTATGTGAATGTTTCCTAATCAGCAGCTAAATCTGTTTCTGGACATTTTACTAGAAACGTAATTATCATGTACTACATTGCCAATAATCCTTGTAGCTTGGCACTGGTTTTATACCCATCAAAATGTTTATTCCTAAAAACACCAACATTTCGTCTTCAGTTGTGGGTGTGGTGGCATACAGATTGGTTTGAAACACGATGTTATCTACTAATTTATCTTCCGTGAATAAAGCCAGAAATGCTTCGTACGAATATTCCACATTGTCTGGAATCGAGGGTCCACGTGGTCCCACAAATGGAATGGGCACAACCGTAGAAGGAACCTTTCTCCAAACTATCGGCTTCTTTTTCTGCAACTAAGCCAATGGTACATTATCTTCTGAGTCGTAGTCGGAGCTTTCTACGTCTGAAGTAGGAGATTTTGGTAATACTGTAGAAACAGGGTCTTCGTCATCTGAAGAGTGCCTTCCAGAGTTGCATGCAGTAGTTTCCTAATTTACCAAGTTTGGGGGTGTTACAATAATTTGAGATAAAATCTGTACTTTCTTCAAGCTAATGGATGGCTCAGAAACACTTTCAACATCGGAGTCGCTGTCTGTGTAGACTTGTATTTTATTCGAACTAGTTGATGGCACAAAAATATTGTCATCGGAGTCGCTGTCAGTATCGATAGATTCAGGATCAGAAAGTATTTCTGCCAAAAGGTTAGCTACTTGATCAGATCCATGATTCTAACTCTTGGTACAATCATATTTTACGTTTTGCCCCTGAGATTTTGAAAATGAATGACTTCGCTTGTCCCACTGATCGCACGACGAAACCGCTACAATTTCTTTGAATAAAATAATCCCACAGTCTAGGTGAAAAGAACATTCAACATAAAACTAACAATTTACAGCTCATTATTATATTTTGGAGAATTTTCACACAATTTCCCTGACACACAAATATAACCTCTAAGTTTCAGTACTTGTTAATGCACAACAAAGTTTAGGCGGCACACGCTACGTATATACAACCAATTCTACTTGTATGTACTTTTACGGATGATACGTGGCAGCACACATGCGGCTACTATGTGAAACCTCTAGGCCAGATCCTCGGAAACTGACAGTTTGATGTGTGGTTTCACTGTATCACCAATGGGACTGAAAGGGTTAATGGAAAAGCAGTAAGTACAACATTTTTATCAACATTTATATCTAGAAACGTAGAATACAACAGTCGTCATCTGTTTGATAATTGTGATGGTAGGTAGAGTTTCACCGGTCCACTATTGTGTTGTCTTTCTACAGGGTGTTTGAAAAATATGGAATATCCTATATATCTCAGTAAATATGCATTTATAGAAAAATGTTTCCTATAAAAGTTGTTTAGTGTTTAGTTTTACATTACAGGGCAATATCAAATAACTATTTTTTAAAAAACAAAAGCGCGACAAATAACGCTTCAATTTTTTTTTAATGGGAAGGTATCCCTTTATTGTACTCATTTGATAGAAAATGTTATTTTCTTTTCAATAATGTAAAACTCTGATATATTTGCAAGAGCAAATTTTGATTAAAACGCAAAAAGTTGTTTGAATGTGTATTTCAATAATCATCGGTTACGAATTGAAACTTTTGTATAACTACACTCTACAGTTTATAGAAGATATTTAAAGTGTGCATCATTCACAGCTTGGCAATGATAAAGTCGTCTTTTATATCCGTTTATTACGTTTTGAAGGGTTTCTGGTGTGATAGCTCTAATCTCTGTTCTTATACGGTCTTTTAGAGTTCCAATATCTTCCGGCATATCGACATATAGCTTACTTTTTAGATGGCTCCACAGAAAAAAAATCAAGTGGACTTAAGTATGTCGAGCGAGCTGGCTATTCTACTGCACCTCTTCAGCCTATCCTATTCCGAAATGAGGAGGAACCCCGTCTTGTTGCAACCATATTCTGTTATGGGGTACATCTGGATCTAGTTCATTAGGAAATAGAACAGCTAAAGCAGAACCTAAGTCAAATCTTAAGAAATTTAGATAAGAGTCCGCTGTTAAATTACGTTCTATAAAAACAAGGTCCCAAAATTTGGGTTTTAATAATTCCTGCCCAGACATTGACTTTCTACTGATATTAGGAGTGCCCTTCTACATACCAGCCAGCATTTAGCGAAGACCAGTAGCGCGCGTTTTGCTTGTTAATGGTACCATTCAAACAAAACGTTGCCTTATTTTCCTTACTGAGAAATATGGTATTCGTTATTAAACAAATTGCAAACTTCTTCCTGTGTTCTCCTTCTGTCTCCATATCCCAGCATCATAAAAATTTCGATGCGATGCTTTTCTGATAAATGATCCATAGCAGGTCGTATTTTTGTAACTTTGTTATCCTCACGTTAATCAAAATGCTTAAATTAATTAAACGAATAACTTTTCGCTTCAGTTAGGTTATTAATTGACATTTCTACGACGCATTCAATTGTTGCAACAAACAAAAGTGTATCACACCGACCATAATGTGACTAGATGATATTGAAAATTTACAAGACCGAATAAATTTTTAAGCGTTATTCAAACAATTTTTTGCATTTTAATCAAAATTTACTCATACAAGTGTATCAGAGTTTTACATCATTGAAAAGAAAAAAATATTCTCTATCAAATGAGTACAATAAAGGGATACCTTCCCATTAAAAAAAATTGAAGCGTTATTCGTCGCGCTTTTGTTTTTTAAAAGATAGTTATTTGATATTGCCCTGTAATGTAAAACTAAACACTAAACAACTTTTATAAAAAACATTTTTTCATAAAATGCATATTTAGTGAGATATATAGGATATTCCATACTTTTCGGACACACTGTATAGAAGTCCCCAGGACTGCGGTGAAAACGATAGACCTTACGTAAATATGTAAGTAGTTGACAATCGGGTATCATGAATTCGGAAAAGAGACCTTGCCTTTACTGTATACTTATGGGCAAGATCCCGTAGGAGTCAAAAAAACCTCAGATAACTGCAAGACAATAACAGGATTTTGTTTGCAAATACAGGAGACTACAGACCAACTTATTTTTGTATCATAAAATATGTACGTTGTTGTCGGTTAAATAAAAGTTTTATTTACGTAGTCTCGCCATCATTAATACGCTTAAAGCGTAATGTGCACTTTGTAAAATTTAAGAATTTTGAGACTCATCCCGTCTCTATAATTTGCTACTGCAATTTTTACCAGGAATTGTACGTTAAATTTTGTCCAAGAATTCTCTTCGTCTGACAAAATAACAAGCAACAGAACGATAACGACAGTAGCTGACAGGAACAAAGTACGTACGTACGAATTTTTGATGAAACTTGTTAAGGTCAAGTTGATTGCAACACATTATTTGACTGCAAGGGAAAAGAAAGGAATTTAAATATTTTCTTTGTATATAATCTGTATTTCTTCAATTTACTTTTCAAGTTAAACCAACCATAACTAGTAAAGCATAAAATTCACATTTCCAAAATTAAAGATAAAATTCTTTTCTAAATTACACCAGCTTTTGCGTGTTTGTATGTAATGAATATATTTAGATTATTGCTAAAGAACAGTTTCAGTTATTGCAACATTAAGATTGTAAATAGTGTCATTATCCTTATAATAGAGGTAACCACAGATAGAAAATAAAAAAAATTTCTCGTTTCACAGAAAATTTTACTTTGAAAGTAATAAATCAAAACAGGAACTTTTCCGATACATCCCCAAGTTTTACAAATTTACAGCATGCTAATGTAGTAATGTATTTGATAAAACATGCTTTTAATGTAATTGCGTTGTGACTTGTGAATGTAACAAAGGAAATCATTTTGTAATACGCTTTAATGGTTAGATCTGTTTTAATATTGCTGCAATGCAATGCAATAGCAATGATTATTATGATTTAAAAGCTTGAATTAAAATTGTCTTGAAAACGCAACAATAAATCAATTTAACTGTTCATCAAAGGTGGTATCTTTATTTCTACGCACCCTGTAACTCACAACAATAGAGTTTAGTTCATTTATTTATTGAGATTGAGTAGGGTTCTTACAACTTTAATTCACATCGAAAATACCTAAAGCACACCACAATAGAACTAAATTTGGAACGCAACACGGACCAAATTACAAATGGCTGCTGTCGCGAAGTTCAAGGAAAGTAAAACACTAAAAGTTGCGGGGAACTTTCAAGAAGGATTTCTGTGCTACTTGCAACCTCTCTGGAACTGAAACCTAGTGCGTTGTTGTATGGGTGAAACTGACAAATTCGCAGGCATAACAAATAAGGAAATCAAGTAGCGAAGCAAGAAGTTAAATTAACTGTAATCAGATTTGCTATTCGTGGCTCGAAAATTAATCATTTTGTTACTGACTGATTTTACTGAAAATTCCCCCTTTCTAAGGATAAAAAGGCTCGCTTGAATATAATTGCATCATTTGCCTGCATCGCAAAGCTAGCGAGATGCAATCGATTCTAGCGCAGCAAACTTTAGGAGAATCATAATAGAATTAAATTCAGCATAAAATCAAAGAAAATTGGAATTATTACATACCGTTGTTGCTTCCCTCTAAATTCTTTTTGCCTTGAGCTTTTTTCTAGGTCAATGGGTATTTTATTTGCGGCAATAAAATTATGTGGCTAGACAAAGCCATTCGCATGTGATAAATTAATCGGTCCAGCGTATCGTAAATTATAGTATAGTACTCCATTTATGTTTGTTTACGTTGTGTTCTGTTATTTTCTAGAATGTTGGTAAATTTATGAATGTAACTTTTACGTAACATCAAAAAATATTCTTGTTCGTGTTTTTTCAGCTTTATAAAATCCGACATGCCTAGAGTAATTCTAATTATTTTTAATTATCTCAAGCTTCATGATTTCAGCTACAAAATAAAATGTTATTTTATTTTTGTTGAAGTTCCAGTTGCAGCTGAAAATGGGATTACTTTGTTGTTTTGTTTGAAGTTGTTTAATTAATAACTTTTTAATCAATGCTTTAAAGCTTGCTTTCACTGAGAATATAAAAGGGATTTTGATGATAGCTAGTTATATAAATTTGTTCTCATTTAACTTTTCGAGTAATCTCCTTGTTTTTAACAGATGTAAGACAGTAGGCTAAAAAGATTTTTATGTATGTAGGACAGTAAAAAGAAGAAGCGCAGTATTTTTGAAGTTTTTATATGAATAAACAGTCGAGAAGTTGTTCAAGCGGTATATTGGGATTGAGACTGGCTAAATATCCACCATTCCTGTGTTCAATATCTATAGAATAAATGACTAATAAAATAATAATACTCTAATGCATGAAACTTATAATTGCATAATATATTAGTTGATTACACACTGTTAGAAAATGATTTTTAGCTTTGTCTGCGTAAGAATGGCGTTTAGATGGCGCCTAATTAGTTCCATGCTTCCAATGTGAATTAAGTAGTTCTATATAACACATCGTGGAAGTGTAGGCGTTCATCGTCTAGCAGAAATTCACCCCTGGCAAAGACTCCATCACCAGACGAGCTCTGCGACACCCTAATTACTTCCATTTTTAACAGCTCACCAGTCTCTCGACTTAACGTCATCGGCAAAGTCTTCAAATTCATTGAATTCCTGACTATTTAAAATTTCAAATCACCAGTTTGGCTTTCGAACAGGTCGATTCACGTCCGATATCATCTTCCACTTACACTCAGACGCTAATAGCGCAGTCAATTCCGGCCGCTTCCCCATAGCAACCTTTCTCGATATCGAGCGTGCCTTTGACATGAGACGATATGATACGAAGGTCTCTCACCACTCGTTAGAGTCTTCAGTCTTTCACCAATTTTTTTACTTGTTTTACTGTCACAACACCCCAATACCTGCATGGTCCAGTTCGCTCTTTGGGTGTCGTTTCCGACCATTGCCAGGATCCTCTCCCGGGAACTCGTCTGGTTAAAGATGTATCGTTTTGAAAGTGGAGAGTTAAATCCTAACGAAACTCACTAAAACCTCCGAACTCCCCCACTCAAACCGGACAATATTTGCCTGGAACATTTGGGACATACCCCTCGATGTTTCTTAACTATAGTTTGTTTATTGGTCCTGTCGTAAATTACAGATTCACCTGATCGAGCGACTCCGGTCTGGGAAAGTTTGCGCCCATGCCGGGATCCTTTCTGTGAATGCACGTCTCGAATTCCTGAGGGGCCACTACGTGACGTAGGCGATTGACCAGGACAGAGTGTATACCCTTGAATTATTTTGTTCTGGAAAAAACCAAAATAAAATACTGCCCCCATCTATCTTTCTGCAAAACACACAAAATCTTCTGCCAGATCTCAAGGGCGTTCTTGAATCCACTTCATTAGCTTACCGCTAATCTCAAC
Source organism: Ignelater luminosus (assembly GCA_011009095.1). NCBI lineage: Eukaryota > Metazoa > Arthropoda > Insecta > Coleoptera > Elateridae > Ignelater > Ignelater luminosus. The sequence goes on along the minus strand of VTPC01090648.1, from coordinate 72,584 downwards.
AAACTCTAATTTCAGTTTCAGTATTTAATAAAACTTCTGTCATTTCTATCTACAGAAGCAAATCCATCAACATCATTGCTTTTGAACCTGCATGACAGCATCGACCCCGCGTGAACTCACGGTCATCGGGTATTTTTTTATAATAATACTTTAATGCATGAAACTTAGAAGTGTATAATATATTAATTGACTACACGCTGTTTAAAAACATTTTTTGGCTTTGTCTGTTTTTAAATGGGTGTGACACCTGCGAGGGGCACAAGGAAAGACTCTTGTGGTAACAGGATTGTTTGGTTTCGTTCGAGTAATTGCTTAAATGGAATAATTTTGCTTCAACATTCTCTTAAAGTTTTTCTTAAAATACATTGATTTGTTGCATATATTAAAAGTTGACAGAATCTCTTTCTCTCGCTTTTGCGAAGAGTGAAAAGGTGAGCTCCGTAACGAGCAACAACGTAGATAGCGTAACCCGGGCTTAAGCGACATTTTAGCTCTCTGAACAAGGTTAATGGAGGGTGAAGCTACTGAAAGTTATCCGTGCGAGCTATCATAATAGTTAGCTCTTTAAAGAAGCTGAATCGAAGATGTTGGCTGAGTCGTCATCGTATTTAACTCTATCAAAAATGTTAGTGAAGGGTAAAGCTTGTTAACTGTTTGAAAGCCACTTTTTGGAATCATACTGCTACCCATTTCCTAAAAAGAAACAACATAAGCAAAACTATGTGCAATGTTGAAACGCTACTCTGTAGCTTCTATCTACTTTCTTAAGAAACATACAGGTGGTAACGTAAGGTGAAGTTAGACCTTCAGCCATCAACGTTGCCGTGTAGGAGGAGCAAGCACGACGTGAGTGCAAACCAAAAATATCGTGATTGATGATCACCGAAAGTGACCTCATCCGTTTCTACTTCAAAAGGGTTAAAGCCTCAGAGAGCCAGTAATAATAAAAAATTCAAAATTTACCACAATAGACTAACACAAACAAAAAAACTAACCATAATAAATTAACAAAGATTTAGAGAGATAAAAACCTACTTCTGGTAAAAGTTAGATCGTGATCCGTATGAAAAGATATGGGCACAAATAAAAATAAAAATTAAAGCCATTGGTGTCATGACCGTGTTATATCGGACAGGCTTTATTATTATTGTAATGTGAACCTAGACCACTATTGTAATCAATGATGTCATCAGATCTGCTTGTAGGAAAACTCTTTAACTGGCTTCACTCAAGGCCACAAAAACAACACTCTTTGTTTGAAATTTCCACTTCAACTAATCAAAAAACGCTACTAAGGTTTTGTATTCCTTGAGTTTGGTTATTGGGTGTGAAACACTCTGTACAATTATCTTTAAAATAAACAATTAAGGACAAATAAATAATTTCACTGCAATGCTTTAACGCATGAAACTCATGGTCGCGTAATACATTAGTTGATTACACACTGCTCAAAAAACGCTTTTTATGGCTTTGTAAGGTAGATAGATCTCCTCCTCGTGGTGTACCCTGGGTTACTCTAAAAATCTATCACTACTCCGAACCACCAGACTGTCGATAGGATCTCCTGGTGATATGAACGCAAACAACCAAAACGGTTGTCTTCAGAACCACTTAACAATTACTCGTAAGTTAAGAATATGTCAATTGCACGTAGAGGGAATAAGCCGTAATAAAAGTAATTATTTAAAAAGATCCACATTGCTGAAAATGCAGGAGTTTACTCGCGCTATAAACCACCCTCGATTTCCTCTTACATTAAGCATAGTATATCAAATTATTCTATTGGTTACTCCTCAGACTATTCTGAAATTTTTATTCTGGGAGTAGAGGTAAAGGGCGATGAACTCGCCCAGTTGACCAAGATTAATAATTTACACCTAATTGATGGTGTAAAGCAAAAGTGAACTTTTCATTCTGGAAGATGGCAGCGAAAATATAATACTGATCTGACTATATCAGCTGCAACCATTTGCAACAACCACAAGAAGCAATCAGACAAGTGCTAAATGACTTTCCTACTTCTCAACATCGGCCCGTTATCTTGAAAGTAGGAACAAGGATCTAATACCATTAAGTCTGTGTCAAAACCAAGACAAAATTTTGAAAAAGCTAACTGGGATGGATGTGAAAAAGAATTAGACATAAGATAGGTCGAAGCAAAACCTGCCAAACTACCGATGCTTTGTAAACCTAGTTATTATGTAGCATTGCTACGAGGCTGGATTCAAAAGTTTTCGGAATTGTCCATAGATGGCAACTGTAATTCAATTTATTTTGCATCTTCAAGTAGGCTGACATTTCAATTATTTATAAAAAAGAAATCAAAATTTATCTATCATTACTAATAGCTTGAGATTTTTAGGATGCTGAAAGCATTTTACTTATTGACTATCTGAAGAAAAAAAAAACCATAACAGGGCAATATTACTCAACACTGTTAGAACAATTAAATGCAGCTATTCGTGAATAACGTTCAGGAATGTCAAAGAAACAAATTTTGTTTGATACTCACTCGATTTGGCTCCGTCGGAATTTTATTTGTTTCTCAAACCGGAACAATTTCTATCTGGAAAGAAGTTCAGGTTCAATGAAGAAGTCATCGATGTTTTAAATGCATATTTTTTCAATTTCGTGAAGGGATTGAAAAGTTGAAGATGCGTTGGTCCAAGTGTGTTGAATTACAGGGTGATTATGTAGACAAAGTATATATTTCTTATGTTGAATTTCATTTGTTTCACTTTCATTCTGAAAACTTTTCAATCCAGCCTCGTAAACACCAAAGGTTACTTACGTTCCAGAATGGAACGATCACTGTAATCAGTTATATGACGAACTGAAAAGCACTTATGGTCCAAATGTAGCAGACTCCTTACTAACAGCTCTTGGAGAAGATAGGAAAGAAAAATGGATTGAGGTGGTAGAAAACATAAACTTCATCCACAGTAACAGAGAAGCGTGGACTTGAATTAAACGCTTAGAACCGAAAGAATATTCGCCTGAAACGTTAACTTTCCCATCACCAAAATGCATATCCAACATAATTCAATAAATATCAAGAACATTAGTAGAGCGCGGTAACAAACAAAGAATCAAACAGCAACTACATAAAATAAGAAAGTCTGTACAACAACATCTGGGATACACGCAAGGATTCGACATCAAAGCAATAAACAGAGCAATACAAGAAACTCGATATATCAACCGCTTATGATAAAGTCTGGGAAGCTGGATTCCTTCTGAAAGTTTACCAAATTATTCTCTGCAAACAATTAACAAACATCCTTAATCAAATGCTGAGAAGCTGGCTTTTCTAAGTATAAAATTTTAACGTTTCTAAAAGTAAAAACAGACTACCGCAGGAGTCAGTACCTGCACCTGTTCAATATCTACCAATATGATATTCTAGAAACCCCTGTTCAGCAATTCATCTATGTTGACAATACAACTCTTGTCGCTCAAGAAACCAGTTTTAATCATACCGAGATGATACTTAACGAAGAGAAATATATGTGATAACCAACATGGGCTTATGTCAAAGCGATCTACAGAAACGAACAAATTTATATTAGATAATTGAAAAAATGGTACTTCCTTAAGGTGTTTTTAATTTTTATTTCACGACCGGTTTCGATGCAAGAACATCATCCTCAGGTGAACTACAATATATATATA
>VTPC01090648.1:23111-63861 GCA_011009095.1 Ignelater luminosus | reverse complement strand
TGCCTTCGAAGAAAGATAGCAAGTTGATGCTACCTATATAGATTTTCAAAAGGCTTTTGATAAAGTCGATCACAATATACCTACTGTTAAATAAAGTAACCCAATTTGGTTTTCACGAATCTAGTCTTGTATTACTTGCTTTATATTTTAAAAATATTTTATTTCATGTCAGATATAACTGTAGAAAACAGATTCTGGAGTTCCCCAAGGATCACATCTTTGACCTCTATTTTTTTTATTATTCATTAACGATCTTCCCTCAGTAGTAACACATTATAAATGTTTTCTATTTGTTGATAACATTAAATTATACGCTAAAATTGATGTACCGGAAGATGCATTAAAGTTACAAAAAGATCTGAACACAATTAATGCATATCTGGATATGTAATTGGTCAAAAAGTGTTATCAACTGGGTAAATAGACGGTACTAATGTAATTAGGAAATAAATTGTCTTCAAAAGTTCTGAACATTAAATGTTTGATTGGATCTGATTCTAACTAAACCATTTCAGCTCATACAAGATTCTTATAGAAATTCACCAAGTAAGGAGGAAAGCGGAGTAAAGTTTTAAGAAGTGGACTAGATCTACTCCAATGGCAGTAACTTCGGCAGCACTGGTGTTGCACCCCTTTTTCTTGATTCACCCACTCGTTTGTCCATCTTGAAATCATGATATCACGATAATGCGCATTTAATATATAAAATTAGAAATTATTATTAAATAAATAAAGTAAAAAATAAAATTAACTTCGTTATTAAATATAACCTAAAATGGACGTTTGTGCGGCATTGCCATGTTTAACGTAATCTTAACTAATGCCATCTTAACTCTATTTAAAAAAGTTAACAACGATTTTAAAAATATTTTATGCAATCGGAAGAGATGGGGAGAAGGCAGAGTTTTGAATTAAAGTGAAGTCATTTTAATTTGTTGTTGTAGATTTCCTTGCTTTTAATGCGGATTAAATGATTTTGATGAAAACTATTTACATCAAGTTTGATTTTCTTTAACTTTTCGAACACTTTCCTATTTTTAACAGATGCAAAGCAGTAGGCTAAAAAGATTTTTATTTAGTTTGTAGCAGTAGCTATTAGACACGAAAAATGTTTCATTGCTTAAGAAGTTGTATAGAACTCTATATCCAATTCTACTGCGCACTCGTTAGCTTACCAGTCATGCATCTCTTCTAGTCACTTGAGGTGTCATATCTCCAATCATTAAAAAATGATCAGCTGCAGGAATAAGACACCTGTAGATTTTTTTTCCTGACAATAAAAATAAAATGAAATGGAAATATTTATACCCTGCGTCTAATTGATGATGACAATCTCTATCCTATCCTTCTCTACAAGAAGAAAACAATAAAAACTCCGATCATACGACCAGAGAGGTTAATTCCAAAGAGACGATTATGTAACGAGCGCAGAATGCCGGCTACATTATCATTTAAATCTTATTTTACTTGTCATACACAATGACACTCGAAACCTCATATAGATCTGTGGTGGACACAAGACGTTTTGTTTGGTCTTGCAAGTGAAGATATAAACAGTTTGAAGGTAAGTAGGTTTCGTTTGACGATGGCTACTAAAAACAATTGCCGCGGATTATTTCTGTTTATGGAAAATTCGAATTGGAATACTTTGATGTTTAAACATTTATTGTTATAAAGACTAACTTATAGTTATAGACAGTTTGTGCATATCTTAAGGCAATTTTTCTTATAGACAATAAAAATTACACCAATCTATTGCAGGCATGCGTGTTTTCGTCAGTTCACCGAGTTTTTGAAACTTTTATTGCAGTATTAAACTTATTTTTGGTTAATATTGACTTTTTGCAACGCTTACCTGATAGTCGTCTATAATCTCTTCAGCCGTCCTTCGAGGATGCTGAAACAAACAGAAGTTAATAGTACATTTTGATTTAAGGCCCTCTTTACTGTTGCAACGTTTAATACAACGCGTGTCTTTTGTTTTAAAATACCTTATCAATGTATTTATAAATGCCTATAATGTATATTTGCGCCGCTAGTACCTACTTCTTTGTTAATAGATATTTTAGTACCTCGCTGGGTTTTTATCCCAAAATGTAGTTGTCATAAGCACCGAGAGATAAAACATCTAGCTGTAGGAAAAGATCGATGGAAAGCAAAGCGTAACTTTAGGACACCGCAGATGGCCTATGGGTATTTAAATCTTTTACAAACCTTATGGAGGCCAAAGCTCGGTGGTCTTGAACCATTTCAAATGGTTCGTTGGCTGGCGTAAGTATTTAGCATCCTTAAAGAGGCCCATGAGACACAAAACCAGATCATGCGCCTTCAATATTATATGTTCCTTTCCTAGAAGATTGATGGAGGAGAAAAACCTACTTTGGGTTACAGTAGGTAGCGTGCGGGATATCTAGCTCTATTAGAATGTCGATAAAAAATAAAATCCGAGTTTGGGCACACAGGTGACTGCGAAATATTTAGCTTTGTTAGAAGGTTGTTAAAAGACAAAACCCGACTTCGGTCACCACAGATGTTCCCTTGCCGGGCGTAGCTCGATCCGAGTTTGTATTTAGAAATATCATTCATAAGAAAGTCAATGGAAGGCGAAGCGTGAGTTCAGGTCATCGGAAGTGGCCTGTGCGATATTTAGCTTTCTTAGAAAAACGATAGAGAAAAGACCTGACTTTGGGCCACCACCCGCTGAAGAGCATAGTCCAATCTGTGTTTCAAATCAGTTCTTTGAAAAGGCTAAAGAGAGCAAAGCCTATGCTGTTTTCAAACAAAGGAAACTCCTAATTGGTAGTCCAACAGCCTCATTAGCTGATCTGCGGTTACACCCACAATGCACTTAGATTCGAGATGAACAAAAGCTAGCCCTGATCAGCGCAGTTCTCAGTTTTTAATTTTTGGGATACCGTAGATTTTCTACCCAATACTTTTGTTTTGTTTATTCATAAATACATAAAACCTAACTAATCCTGCAAAAAAGCAAAAACAAATGGAAAAAATAAAGAAAAATCTTTTAAAATAAATAAAAAACTCTTTCAAACGGAAAAATTAAAAAATTGAAAAGAGCCTGCCAACTTGGAATAACGAGCTCTACCCACTCCACTGCACGTACTGGCTAGAGAAGGGTCGATCTTGTAAGGCCTGCTCCCCGAGCTACCTCGCTTGGTGCAGAACGTTAACGACACCCACCACCTGGTGACAACCGGCATCCTTTTTATTCCAACAGTCTTAAGAGAACAGAGAAGCGATACCAGTGTGGCTCGTTTAAAGCGACAGCATGCTAAAGTAAGGATGGTCTAGGAGCAAAACTTTTTTTATAATGAATTATGTGCGTTTTCAGATAACCCAAACACTACTAATTGTTTTTTTTCACAAGTCTCTTGGTAAAGAACAAAGTCCAAACGTGGGCCACCACAAGGATCCTCTTAGTGGACGTAGCTTGACCCGTGTTTGTGTATATATTTCTTTTAAGAAGAATTATAGTGAAGAATAAAGCCCAATCCTGTTCTATCGCAAGTGAATCGCTGGAGGGCAGAAATCTACCCGTGTTCGAATTTAGCTCTCCTGAGTAAGGTACTAAAGGCGATCGGTAATGTATTTAGCTCGTGGTCATATTTAGTTCTGCTAAGAAAGTTAATGATGGCGAAGTTTTGGGAAGGACCAGGATGGAGATAAGAAAAAGATGGTTTGATGAAGGATGTATAGCTGCAATAGAGGTGACAAACCAAGCGTAGCAAAAGCTGCATAGTAGAAGAACGAGGACAACAGCTGAAGAAAATAGGAAATGCCGTGCAATTGCAAACAAGGTGTGCCGGAAAAAGAAGAAATATGTTGAAAAGAAAAAGATATTTTCATGCTGCTAATGTTATATTTGATTAACATGTAACCAGTATGAAGCGGGCAAGCATTGACTCTCATTATCCTCCACTGATGAGTCCAAATGTTTGCACGAATTTTTATTTGTGGGAAGACATTATAGGCATCTTTGGGATGTTTATCCTTTATTCATGAAAGATAGAGTAGTTGGAAAAATTGAAAGAAGTCAATGAAGTAGTGGAGTTCTACAAGAGGGTAAAAGAGGAAAAGAAGGGTTTTCAACCGACCGTTTTCTTCTGTAGAGACAAGACAGGAACCTATATACGTGAGAAGTCTGTAATTCTGAGCAGGTGGGTGGAGTATTTCAATGAGCTCTTGAATGGAACTCCGAAAGAAAGAGACATCCGAATTACAGAAAGAGAAGGCATTGAGGGAACAGCAATAGAACTCTTTCCAGAGACGAGGCACTAGAGTTACTGAAGCATAGAGGAGATGCGCTAATTGGTCAAGTGCTTGATCTTATAAAAAAAGTTTGGCAGTTGGAAACAATGCGAAAGGAGTAAAGCAAAGGCATTATATGTCCCATACTTAAAATTGAGTACCTCCTTTAAAGTATTCGCAAAGGTAATGTTCAGACGAGTAACCCCTATTTCTGAAACCTTTCTCAGGAATTACCAGTGTTACGAACATGACGTAGATGTGCATCAGCTATACGTGAATATCGAAAAGACGTATGACAGGGTGAAGAGAAGGAAGCTATATGAAACTCTGAGGGAGTTTGAAATAGCAAGGAAATACATACGACTGATTGAGATGTCACTGGGTAGGACCACCAGTAGAGAAAAGTAGCTAGAAAGCTCTATGATCAACTAGAAATTAACGTCGGCTTAAGGCAAAGAAATGTGTTTCCTTCAATTGTGTTCAACTTAGTTTTGAAAGGAGTGATGAGACACATGCCTAGGAATCCGGAGGGACGCTGTTTAATAGAATGTCACACAATCTGGTGTAAGCAGACGATGTTGAGTAACTGGCAAGGTCGCGAGCTGAACTGGAGCTGGTTTATGCAGCGCTAGATCAGGAGGGCCTTTTAGGTAAAACAGCTAAAACCAAATACATGCACATGACTAGAAACAGGCGAACTGAACAAGAGGTCACTATAAATATTGGCGGGAAAACTTTTAAAAAAGTGAGTTGTTTCAGATATTTGGGGGCTCTAATTACAAGAAATGACTGTAGCAGAGGACGTAAAAGAAAGACTAGCTGCTGCCAATCAAAGCCACTATAGCCTCCGGATGTTCTTCAAGTCGAGGATAGTAAGCAGGAACACTAAAACAGTGGTGTACTTCAGAGTCACCCGCCCAATAATAATTAGGAAGCCTTAAGAAGATGGGAAAGGAAAGTATTGAGAAATGTATATGGACCGGTTAGGAAAAGACAGGCCTGGCGGATAAGAAGGTTTGGAAAGCCGCATACGGAGGGAAGAGCACGTCCAGAGAGCTGGGCAAGAACGGGCAATAAAGAAGGTTTTTGTGAGTAGAGAGGAGGGAGAAGGAGAAGAGGAAGGTCCCGATTCAGGTGGACAAAGGATGTAGAAGCGGATCTGAGAAGACTTGGTGTCAGAAGATAAAGGCAGAAAAGAGAAGAAAAAAGTGGAGAACTGTTGTGAGGCAGGGCGGGGGTCTTTAAAGACTGTAGTGCCACAGAAAAAGAAAAAAAGGGAAGATTAATGGAAACCAAAGTCCAGCCGGTGTTATAGTTAACTCTCTGAAGCATGTTAATAGAGGTAGCTGGCTCGTATCAGAGGGGTTAAATAAAATAATGACTCAATCCTAAGGCCTGCAGCCAACCGAGCTGGTGCTTAGAATTGTAGTAGTGAAAGTGAGTATTCAAGAATAGAAAATTCTAGAATTTAGTTAGAACTTGTTATGAAGTAACTAGCGTTGCTGCAATAGACTTAGGATAATTATTTAGGACACTTTTGAGTGCATATTGCATGTACATTTTCAAGTTTTTCTTAGTGCATAATTATCCTAAGTCGTCATTAGTATTGTCTAATTCCGCAAATAATGGCACTACTGCAATGTGTAATGTTAAATAATAAATACGTGTAAAAGAATTGGATTTTGCAAGGGCTCGAATTCACATTATTGATACTCCGGATCAATGCTCTACCAATTGCGTTAGCAAATTTTTCCTCAAACGGAAGTTAATATTTCTATTAGTAGTACTGTTTATAAATTACAACTTAAAAAATCCTTCGACTGTTAACATGCTGTCTTAAAGCCAGTTCATTTCCTTCTATAAATTAGAATTAAATGAAAAGCGATTATATTTAAAGATTAAAGATTTAAAAATGGTTTGCAGTTAGTTATTATATGAAGCAAACTTCATTGATTAGAATTTTTTACAATAATTTTTATCACTTAATTTCTTTTAGTCTTTCAACCCCATCCTTTTTATTTGTCGGCCTTTTTTTTATAATTTGACTTCGAAACTTTCTAAGTGTTCTGTAAATTGAACTCGATGAATAATTATTATTTTTAAAAAAAGAAGCGTTTATACTTTCCAAAGACTCGTCAGTGTCTTTGTTAAATTAAAAAAATAATTTTATCTCTTTTATAACTAAAAGAAGTATCTCTCTTTTTGTAGCAATGATTACGTCTGCCTCCCCCTTTGCTTACAATACTGAAAACTGCATGCAAAAATAAAAACCTCTATTAAGCTGACTAATTAAACTAATTGCTGTTCGCAATTTTCAATTAGAAGTTTAAGTACTATAATGTGCATGCTACAACAAATAAACAGTATCTTCGTGAAAGAAACATTTAAAGTGAAATCATTTCTGTTAATTAATGTCATTTTTACTTGGCTATTTTTAGAACCACCTTGTGATATTTAACAATTTGCATTCCTTTATTTATATCACACTTTTATTATGAATTCAAAGCAGCCAAAAATAAATAAAATTAATGGAGACACTTAAATTGCGTGCGAGTATGTTTCAGAAAGCGTTTGTTTTGTTACAATAAAAATAAACTTTTAATGAGTAAAAAATGAATAATTAAATCAGTTAGTGATTACCTTTTGATTGCTAACACAACGGAGTACAAGCTTTTTGTTACTTGACGACACACAATAACGTAAACTTTAATACAACTTGTAACCCTATCTAACTTCTTGGTAACATGAAAGTTGCATTAAAAAACCTGCAAAACATCGACCCAAATCTTCGAAACATGTTCAGGATTACAAGTGGAGGATTACACGGGACGAGAATGCAATACTTAAAACGAATATAATAGTTAAAGAATGCCATAACCCTCAAGTGGATGAAAGCTCAGGATAAAATAGCTATATATACTATATCTACTTTAAAAGGAGCTTTGAAAATTAAAACTCTTTAAATAATAAAAAGCAACAAAATAATTAACCAAAATGAACAAAGATAAAGGGATAAAGACGTTTTGGATAACAAGCGTTGTTGATGTTATATAATGATTGTAACAATTCAAAACACGCGACTTTACCACAGGATTTTAGCAAGGTAAACGCAGCTATCAAAGTTGCTACACAAAGTAAAACTGCTTTCATAAATCTCTGACGCCAAGATAAATATCTTTTGACAGAATGGGAAATTTTTCTCTCAAGATAGTGCAAAAAATTAGTCCTGCAGTTTGTAGAAGACACGTTTTACTCTAAACAGGGTCATCTTTGATGCATTTGGTGCGATAAATCTAGCCTTAAAGAAACAACATAACATCAATGTTTTCGCAATACAAAACAATTCCGAATTAAACTAAAATTTTATTAAGAACAGATTTAATGTGATACGATCTAATTAGCTGCATATAATATTAAGTGTAGGTGTTGTTAGTTTAGCATTGGCCTCAATTTAACATTTTAGAAGTGACGTTTAGTACCTAATAATTTACTGTAATGAATCTGCACATTTTGTAGTTAAACACTGTGAAAGGCATTAATTATGTTATTAGTATCAATTCTTAGATAAACTACGGAATATCAGAAACATAACACGTTTGTTACAGAATAAATCAACAATTTACAGTATAATTATTATCAGGACAAAAACCACTATTCCCTAATCACGGAAGAGCTAAATAATTGTAGATAGAACCAGAATGAACGCCTAGATCTTGTAAATTCTCGCTCGTTATTCGTAGTCCAACAATAAACTCAAGATAATACAATCTTGCTTGGTAAAATTGCCCCAATTAAGGAATTCACTTTAGACAGATTTATTTTTCATTTAAATTCACAAATATCTTAGATGCTTAAGTGGAAAAATTTCGACAAATTAAGCAAAGCCGCTCTAACAGAAGAAGAAGAAGAAGCTTTAAGTATTCAAAAAAATACTAAATCGGAATTTTGCAAAACTTGTAGTCGTAATAATCACAGAACTTCTCAATGTAGATCAAGAACGCACTAAAACAAATCTGTAAACTTTGTAAATAAAAATTTAAGTTCTAATCCAGTTGCAATACATACAAAATCTTACCGTTGTCCCGAAGCACATAAGACAGAAGTCAACAAACAAGAAATGGGAATCGCAACCAGATATTGAAGATATATTGGATCAACTAGATCACTCTTAGTATTTTACTACAGTTGACTTACCTCGGGATTTCAATCAAATTCCAATGAAAAAGGAAACTCGATCAAAAAAAAACATTCACAACACCATCAGGACATTTTGAGTTCGCACGTATGTGGTTGGGATTAAAGAACGCCCCTTCGACGTTCCAATGGCTTATGAACTCGGTTCTATCTGGATTACAAGGCCTCCAATGCTTTATATATCTTGATGATATTGTAATTTACTCCTCATCCATAGAAGAACACTACCAAAAACTGTAATAAATTTTCGACCTACTTCGGGTTAACAAGCTCAAACTTCAGTCCAACAAATGTAAATTTCTAAGGAGAGAAGTATCTTACTTGGGTCATGTCATCTCCGAACAGGTGTTCGACCTAACCCACACAAGGTAGCAAAAATACACAATTGCCCAGTATCTAAAAATCAGAAATTCGTCAGGACATTCCTAGGACTAGTGAGCTACTATCGCAAATTCATCTAAGATTTTGCTAAGATAGCTAAACCACCAACTATTTTACAGAAAAGTGACGCCAAATTCCATAGGAATGAATCACACCAAAAATCTTTCGATACTTTCAAAAATATTGTAACTTCACACCCTTTTCTAAGCAATTCTAACTTTAATCGAAAATTTGTGCTGACGACGGATGTGTCCAATTTTGCCATAGCCAAGAAGGAGATGACTCACCTACTGCTATGCCTCGAGAGCTCTTATATAAGTTGTTGGATGCACAGTAGTAGATTATTGTGCAGTAAAGATTTGCGTCGTAGTTCTTCGCGCAGTATTGGTATCCATACGGGTTTTATTTCTAAGCTAGCCTGGATTATAGGTTCTTCGGCTAGCGCTATGTATGTGGCCTCTTTCAGTTTTCTACAAGTTCTGTTCTCCTCTTTAGTCACTATTTGTGTGCATTAACCAACTGGATGCGGCGGTTTACACCCCATACGTGTTCCGCGACTCTCGATTTATCAGTTTCTCCCTTCTTGATTTTATTTTTGTGTTCTTTAAGTCTCATCCGTAAGGGTCTGCTCGTCTCTCCTATGTATCGTATGCCCTGCCACACTCACATGAAACGTTGTAGACACAGTTCTTCGTTTGCTGGTCTTCGTTACTGTGTTTGGTTTTGCCGATCATTTTCCTAAGTGTCCGCGAGGATTTGAACGCCGTGCGTATGTTGTACCTGTTTCCGGGTTTTCGGTTGATAAGTGACGCCCGGTACATACGGGATGGTAGCTGTGCGTTGTCTTTCAGCTGCATCATCTCTGCCTATTCTGTCCTCTGTGTTTTGGTTGTTCGCGGACGTTAGGTTAGCTGCTGTAATATCAGGGTATCTATTCTCTCTAAAGGTTTGAGCTATCCTTTCCCTCTCCTTCTTCAGGTTTTCCTTTTTTCACCATATTGTCTTCGCTGTATCATATAGGCATCTTGCGACGCCTATTTGTACATTTCTGTAATGGTTAAAGTCGTACTGCAAGTGCCTGTGTGAGTAGGTTTCCTGTATACGTTTGTTGTGAATTTGTCCTCGTTCCTTTGGACCAAGACGTCCGAGAGCAGTTGATGTTTAGATTTCACATTCATTGTGAATTTGATCATAGGACCATGTTTATTGAGGGAGTGTAAGAAGTTGTCAGGTTCTTCGGTCTATGTGGCCATACCACTAAGGTGTCGTTGACATACCTTAGCTTCAATTTCGGCTTTGTGAAACTGAGATATCACCTCCTGCTCAAACTTCTGCATGAAGATGTTGTTCATAATTGGGAAGAGTGGTGAACCCACTGCCATACCAAACTCCTGCTGGTAGAATTTGCTGCCTCATTGTAAATATGTAGTCTTGATACATATTGTGGGCAGCTCTATTATTGTGTCCACACTTAAGTTTGTTCGTACTTCCAGGGTACGGTCATTTTCCAGCCTTCTTTTAACAATATTCAGAGCCCCATCTGTTGGGACGTTTGTAAATAGGCCGACTATATCGAAACTAACCAGAACGTCATTAGTGACTAATCTTACGTTTCTAATTGTTTCGACAAGGTGTTCAGTATTTGTGACTGCTGACGGGGTTGTTCCCTCCAGTGGAATTATTATGTCCAACAAGAATTTGGCCAGTTTGTAACAAGGAGAGTTTCTCGAGCTCACAATCAGTCTCAGAGGTTTGTTCTCCTTGTGTATCTTTGGCAGGCCGTACAGGTGGGGCAGCTTACTATAGTGTAGAATTAGTTTGCTTCTCTCTTGAGTCGAGAGCTCTTCATGTTTGAACAGCGTTTGGTATATTCGTCGTTCTATTGATTGCGTAGGATTTTTGGGGAGTAATTTGTACTCGCCAGCGTAAGTAGCGTAAGCTCCGGTGTCCATAACCACAGTTGCGACAAAATATGGCAACGGAGCGTGGCAATTGCCCAATTAACACCTCAATCTATAATACAAATCGTTATTCTTGACAAAAAGAGAATTCACCCTGAGTGTAAGAAAGAAATTTTAAGAATCATACAAGAAAACCATGATTTTAAACTTGCAGGATTTTTTAGATTCATTAGAATGTACATACGAATATGTGAAACGTTCCGCTTGGGACTCGATGCAACAAGACATTCAAAACTACATACGACAGTGGCCTTTGTGTCAAATTAATAAAACAAACTTTAAGCCAACTAAAGCTCCTATGCAAATTTGAGCAACATAGAACATAGTTGGACCGTCACCACAAATCATTAATAATAACAGATGCATTCTTACTATGCAGGATGATTTAACGAGATTTCTGTACGCAGTCCGTATTGCTATGGAATTATTAAAATTTATCACAATGCTCGGTATCTCGAAATCTATTGTCTGATAAACCGACAAACTTTACGTCTAAATTGATCAAAAATCCTGTAAAACTCTTTCAAATAAAACATATCCTTTCTTCACCATATCATCCTCAAACAAACGGTAGTCTTGACAGATTACGGCTGGGTTGCACAAAGCTTTGTTAAATGCTTGATCGATTGATCAACCACTTGATCAATTGATTAACCAAACAGAAGTAGTAAAAGATTCAGACTTATCCAATCAGATCTGCTAATCAACTAATCAACTTGATCAATAATCAAATTATTTTTGTGCAACCAAGCGTAAATATATCTAACAGTAAAAAATCACCTCAAAAACTATGTTAACAGCAAACAAAATAACAGAGATGGATATATTCATTGGCGATGTTCGCATACAATCCTCATATTTATACGTCTACAGCATTCTCAAAATTGTTCGGAACATATCACATCAGCAAGTAATTAGATTCGAATTCAACAAGCTACGATGGAACTATTCGAGTTACTAACCCTATTAATTTCAAAATATGATTCACTGATATCTTCCATTACTTTAGCCCGTAACAATATTCTGCATCGACAATATATTACCCTTAAATTTGTTGCGAGAACTTTCAAAACTTCTTCTTAAAGATGAACAGCAATTATCTTATTTAAATATTCACAAATATTTTAAAATTATTAATTTAGATGTATTATTCATAAACAAGAATCTAATTGAAATTTCCAATAGTGGAAGACATAATATAAATTAAATAAAATGTTTCCTTTCCCTATCTCTCATAACATTTCCTATTTGTATTCATATATCAAACCTTCGTTTCCATACCTAGTGTCATCAGGTCTTATTACACGCAACTACGGGATCTATATTTCTGTTTCAGCATCGTCATCGACCACTACATCTATCAATACAAAGACGTCTTCAAGACCCACGAAAAACCATCATGTGAACCCTCCTTACCAGTGTCTTCGAACAAGACTATTCCAACTTTGTGTAACTCTAAGTCGATTCAAGCTGATTTCGAAATTTGGTAAGCTCTAAAACATAATACGAGGCTTAACACCCAAACAATGCATCGAACGGCTTAATGTGACTTTTGGTGAGGAAGCCCCATCGAATAGAATTGTTTATAATTAGTTTGCTGAGTTCCAACGTGGACGTTCTTTTCTCAGGAATGAATTTCGTGAAAGTCGTCCAGCCACCTCTGCTATTGCCACTAACGTTGATGCTGTGCGTGAAATGATTAAGTGAGATCAGCGTGTGACATACCGCAAAATAGGGGTCACCTTGTGCATTGACATGAAAGCAATACACCTGATTTTACATGATCATTTAAACGTATCGAAGCTTTGCAATCGCTGGATTCTAAACTCTTTTTAAAAATTTTTTCTCTCCACTTCCTATCAAGAATTATTCAACAAATTCAACTGTTTTTTTTACATAAACTCCTTATCAATTTTTATCAATAAACAACTACCATGTAATCATATCATTTAACTAATCTAGAATGTTCATTTTCTTAACTTATTTACAAATCGTAACTTATATACTATTATAATACATTTCCAAACATTTAAAATGTTCAATTTAATTGTTTGATACTTTGTTGTCACATTTTATTTTTTAAATTTGAATTTAGTGAAGATCATTGTCATTATTACTTTTTCTTATTTGGGCATCGCTTTAGATTTTTGAATATCATCACAATATGTTGTAGGGTGCGTTATACGATAATAAAAAAATCATCTGCATCATCGTGTTTGAATTTTGTCGTTGGTTTAAATTTGATTATTTTTGGTTTTCTAATGTTTAGTGGATGTTGATCACTATTTCAATTATTTCGGTAAGTTTCAGTACCTAGTGACATCTCATTTTTGTCTAGATTATTGTGAGACGCTCAAGACTTCTAGTGAAAGTGATTAACAAAAAAAATGTAAATTATTCGTGCTAACCATTTTAATAGAAAAAAACCCCTAAAGAGAATACAAAGAAATCAAAATAAACAAAAAAAGCTTACCAAGGTTACTAATCGACTTTTGGGAGAAATATTATAATCGGATGTTAACATAAAACTTAAGTTAAAACGATTTTTGAATTTAAATTAAAATCTTAATTGCTAAATCTTACACTAAGTTCACAATTTCAGAGCGCTGGTGAAGCAGCCGATAATGCATTCAAGTCAGGGCGCACCAACTGTCTTGGAAAACTCAAGGCTAGTAACTTAGAAAAAATGTTATTCAGGTGGAGAAAAATTTCACCAAGACAAAAACAGTTTTTGAGAATTTGGGATTGTTGGTTGGTTGGAATAACAAAAAAAAAAACAATCAAGAACGTTTTCAAGTGTAACTTAACATGGATAAAGCAATGAATTTGTAAATGAAGCATAACTGTAGATCTTTTAATTATTTCTCAAAAGAACAAAAAAAATAAATAAAATAACATTTCGCTGCAGGTATAAAAAGAAAAATAAATAATTGTTTGCTGCAATATACATTTACAATCACCCACATGTGATTATTATTTATAAAAACCCTATTTACAAAAATAGCAAAGTAAAAACAAACAAGTAAATATTAAAAAGGTTTAGAAATTTACCTTTTGCTACCCACGCAGTAAAACCGTATTAAATTGTACTTTTTCTTGACATTTATACCAAGAAAGTACGATTACAACAAATTTAATAAAATCCAATTAAAAGCGTAAACTCAAACAAGCTTTACATTATACCAACATCATTCACATCAAGTCTACTATTTGTTTACCAACTAGTCTTACAAAATTATAATTTTTGGTCGAAAACAACTAGTACAACTTCTATTTACGCAAATTCATCAAAGTAAGTCCCGTCAAGTGTAAATTTTATTACATTGAATCTTACAACATTTCTATTATCAGTAAAGTTCAAACGCAGCCGAATTTTAACTTTAAAGGGGTAATTTCCAAATGGAAACAATAAAATCAGCCATTTTAATGAGACCCCTTATTTTGATTTAAGATTTTAAGATGAAAGATTTCTACGCAATTTTTAAATCAGTTCGTTTGTGTATCTGCTATAAATACCATTTAAAGTTGTCAACAAGCGTTTCCAATCTAAAAGGTCTGTTTTCTTATGTAGAACGTAAACGACAAATAACACGTGGAGCAGTCTGTCAATAAAAAAATTCCGAGTTGCCCTTAATATTATATATTTTTTATTATTAATAATAGCTTGAAGTATTTCTTACATATTATTAAAATACAGGAGCACAAAAGAAACGAAAGAAGAAATACTTTTGTTTTCTATCGTTTTTAATTAAAATTTACGTCGGAATTGCGACGCAAATTAAAGTAACAAATAGTACAAGAATTTTCTGTCTGAGTGTATTTTTATTAGGAGAAAAGGCAGTTAGTACAATTTATAGGCTTGACTGCTAGTCCAATTTGTTATTTTTATTTAATAAGAAATATACGAGTACAGTAAGTATTACCTCGCCGTGGGAGTATCCAAACGTTTCTCGGGGTATACAAAAAACCCCACGCGACGAATATTAAAAGAGGAAATCCTCTATAAGACCCAATCGTTTACTTTAATCGAGCATCCGAGGGGTTGAATTGTAATGGTTTTGCAGCGATTCTAAAATACTTTTTTGAGTTTAGCAAAATATAATATTTTTTTAGCAAATATTCCATTGTAAATTTATAATAAATAATTGGCAACATTAACAATAAATTCTTAATTCTTAGAAGAATTTTTATTTAAAGTATCTTTAAGATGAATAAATCAAAGTGAAATCGTGTAGGAAATCAAGCTAAGCCTAGCGTGTGTCATTTCATACTACAGAACAGAAAGGAATTGCTTTCCAGTCTTAAAGGTTAAAAGGATCTAAATCATAGTATATTTTGTGTTAAAATACAATCAAAACCATAAAAATATTTTGTTTGCACGTCTCAGCCTCAATCAGCGCCCCAGATGACTCGAGTTAAGCTAACGAGCTCGCTATGTTAAATGGTCTAGAAATCTAATTGTATGGTAAGTGGGTCGAAAACCCACACCACAATTTTCAGTGTTTGACGTTTTGCAAAGTCTAGTACTGAGCAGTCAACAAGGTTGTTTCAATCGCGTCACGAAACTGGCATTCAAATTTGAAGTTGTTGGTTTTGGAACTCCATAATTGGCCGTACATTCTCAACCTCCATTGCTATTGATTTTACTTCAATTATTTCAAACAAAGCTACGATTTGTAGAACTTCCAGTGAGCTACAAAGCCGAAATATTCCGAAAGTGGTAAAAGCACGATGTCGTTGGAGTCACACGTACTGTTCATCCTGGGGTAAGTTTTCGTTGTTAACCCTTTTAATATAATCGTCAATACTCTTACATCATAATTTGGTAAGTTAGGATTCATGCCCCTCTGTCACTTTCGTAATCTACCTGGTGTGCAGTGGAATAATAATTTTTCTGCTCTTTCATCTTTCTCTAAAAATGACAAAATTTTTCTGTTTACCGTTCCCAATCAAGAATTATTTTTGAAGAGTTGATGAACACTTTCGTGAAGAACCGTAAAGTCATCCTGTTTTTTCTTGTTTGTCGACATTCATCACCTGGAACGACAGATTCTAATTCTGTGCAGTCCGCATGTGACTGAGGATTACTGACTTCGTTGGATCTAGAAATTCTCAGAGTTCGTGTCAAGTTGACTTAGTCTATTTGATCTAGTTCTATCGCAGTGACTTTCGTTCTCCATTGATTCCCAATTGTTTTGCTATTTAATTCAAAATCGATCATCAGGTCGCGTAAGCTATTGCCACGGAGGGCGTAAGCGTCCAATCGTCTAATGGGACCCTGAAATATCATTTGCTTTACCTTCGTACTACGACAATAAACGCAAGGTAAGAACAGGATATACTTCTAGTTTAGTGTCCATTCACTGATTCTCCGTAGTTTTCTGCTTTCAAAGATTATAAACGGATGTTGGCAAGAAAAGCAAACTTTTCTTCACGTTCAATGCTTTTAAGTTAATCCTTTTTTCTTCATCTACCAGGTCAGATCGGGCTTTTGTCGTCTAGTTCCTCCAGGACTACTGATGTAACCTTAGTCATCTTGTTGCCTCCAAATGTTGCCCTAAATGGCATAATGCTTGCTTGCCTCGGATCGCCATATCTGTCGAAGTGACTAGTGATGTTTTCAAAGCGTCAGATGCACCAACCGCGTCTCAAGAAAACATGCTTTTAGACTTATCCTTCAATATTTCAAGTTCTTTATGATGTCCTAAGTTGATAAATTGCCAGAGTTTGATCTAGAGCCAAAGATAAATACAAATGAACAAAACAAAATGTCAAGCAGCGATCAATTTTGTTATGTAAAAATAAATTCTAGAATTTAAAGATTGTCAAACATAATGTGTTTTCTTCAACAATTTCTTTAAACAATCTGATCTTGTGACGATAAAATCGATTGACTGATCTATCTAACATCATTATACTGTGCTCTAACGTAAATCATAGACAAGAAAAACTCTTCGTGGATAAGCTTCGAGCCATGAGAAGTTACAGGAAGTGAATCAATCTCCACCTTGCCCATAACGGCTAAATAATCACGAAACCCCAAGAGAAAGCAGAAATCTTCGAAAATCTGCTAAAGGAAATTAAAACCACTAATAACGAGTAAGCAACGCGATCTAGCAATTAGAATTAGAACACTGGCCAGAGTTACCCCAAAACCTCTTTCTAACCTGCCTTCCCCAGATACTTTTCATCCTATCCAAGCAAAGAAAATCACTACAGTCATATTTCTATCTCTATCTCTCTGATTAGAAAAACCCTTTGCCAACTTCCTTCCGAAACCCTAGAGCTAATCACCACCATCTTCAACATCGGATTCCGCTATTGTCACTTTTTGTCCTTATCGAAAACCGACAGCGTAGTCATGGTCCTTATGCTCCACAAAAATCACACCGATATCTCTCTCTCTCTCTCTCTCTCTCTCTCTCTCTCTACACGTTCTACTTAATGTTTTAGGCAAAGCAATCGAAAGAATTCTCACCGACAGATTGTGAGAACTCCATTCTCTCTCCGACTCAGTACGGTTTCCGTTCCGCCTGTCCATTCAGAATCTACCCCTAAAATTCTACTACCTGGGCATACAGCGTGTATTCGACAAGGTATGGTACGAGAGCCTTCTTTAAAACCTGCTCACAGCCGGAGTCCCTTCTTGGTTCGTGCTTATAATCCGCAGCTGTTCCACCAGTTGCTGACAGAAAAATCCATGCTATCCTCCTCCTTTTAATTTTCTTATGCCATGACATCTTACGCCACTAAGACAGACACTGCGCTTTGTACAATGTCGACCTCCTCTGCGGTTATTCTCAGAAATCCACCACGCAAACTCATGCGACTAAAGATGCGGTTTCAACGGTGTAGAATCAAACTTAATCTCAAGAAGATCCTTGTGATTCTCTTTACCTACCTAAACATGTCCATCAAGCAAAGACTCGCCGAGAACAACATCCACCTAGTACAAGCCGTCTTGCTGGACATCTCATTTTCAAAAACTCTCTCTTGGACCCTGTAACGTTCACTTTCGCTTTCTTTATATGTGACTATAATCTTACTTTAATGACATAACCCTGTGTAGTTTTACAAACTAGACCCTAGGATTGAACACAATTCAACAGGAATTATCCGCTAATTCTATAAATTCTATAACTAAAGTAAAAATAAACTGGACGTTGGAAATAATCATACCCTGTGTTCCGCTTGCTTAAATAATAAAATTGCAAGGTTCATCAACCCTAACTGCATAAAAGGAAAAAAAGAAAAATTACAACAACAGTTAATCAACTTTGCAGTGTGAACCCATCAACATCAAACACCTCTTCAAACGAGAGAAAACTATAAAAAATACAAGAACACACGAAAACGCTGATTAAATATAACACATGTAACGGAAACAAAAGTGAACGTTATTCTCTTGCTTCACAAAAAAATAATAAAAAAAGAATCAAAGTCGAGAGACGAAATTCAACAACTAAGGGAATAATAAGGTGCAACCTTCAAAAATACTTTTCACAGCTCCAGGACTCAAAAGAAACTCGATGAGCACAACCAGCGGATCAAATATCCTACTGCATAAACAATCAGCTCAAAAAACCAAAAGCAACCAAATACTTAAAAAATCTAAACAGAAGCTAACCTGTAAAAGAAAGTTTTAACCAACGAAATTCATCAACCAAGAAATCTCGCCACAAAATCTCCATCATCTGATTATTAAGAAGGTTTAAAGCCTCGAGATCAAAAGACCTGGTCAACTAATCGGTTATCACCAGAATAATTCAATATCCAGCATACGGTGAAACTCCGTCCAAACAGGGAACAAAACACAAATGTAAAAGGTAAATAAATGAGGAAGGTGAATGACCTGAAATTCACAAATATGTGCACAGGAAGTTAATTACAAAAATGAAAATGCAAACTAATCATCAGAAAGACAAAACAACCAGCGCCCTAAAATGACGGACTAAAAAAATAATATAGAACTGAAATAAAAATATTGAACATAACGGAAAAAATCAACCTCCCATAGACAAAACTATTTGACTAGCCTTTTTACTCGCATCGGCTACAGGTTACCAACATATTATCTCCACAGGTAATCACCAGACAAAGTAACCAAATTGTACACCAACAGGTTGATGACTTGATATGCTACAAATTCCTCATACCTGGGGACATGAAGTTGATAAAATTGCCACAAGGCACGAGAAAAAGCGAAGTTCCTTTTCCAGACATGCTCACCTACTCTAAACGATAGAGGCAGCAACAAACATTCTTCTGATACGAGGGACTTTCAAAAACTGGCAGTGACGGACCAGTGGTCTTGGTTTGGTACCACGAGATGACCTTCGGGGCCTCAGCGGTTTGCTGATAACGAGAACCTTAGGTGATGACGATGAAGAATTACTATCAGCTCAGAATTTTTTATATATGGAACGAACCATCTCCAATCCCCTTTGTTCGTAGTTACAAGTTTGAGCGGGGATTGGAATCCGCCGTGACCGAGAGATAGAAGATTGATGAGACCGGAGGCATATCCCAGAGGTTTTTCCTCGGTTTACACACCGATGACAGAACTTCCCTCTGGGTCGACGACAGTGATGGAAATGGTGACCCTTTTGATGACAGTTCCAACACCTGAGCCCTTGCGAAGATCTTGTGCACCTAACAACCCTTTTCTTTCCTATGCAACCATTTTTATTACTTGCCGGGACAACCTGGGAAGCACCCGTCGATTTAGAGGTAGACTAATAGTAGCATGTCCTGGAATTGACCGACATCCAAACTCGACAACAATCCTGGAATCTCTCCATTTGAGCAACCAAAACCTGACTCGCTGAAACAAGATTGAATAGACTCTGGAAGATTGATCAGAAGAGTTTCTGCTATTGGAGTCTTCGTCACCTCGGAAAAAAACAATAGGGAGTTCTTCGCTGTAAATCGTTAGTAGTGGAACCGGACTGAGATTGAGGAATTCCTTGGGCGGTGGGTGAAGGTTAACGAAGATCGTCTCCGTACAACTAATCTCGTCAATGGACCCCGACGACATGCTACAATGGCTGCAAACAAAAGCGACATCAAACAATTCTTGAAGATCTGGTCGACGCGATCGTTGAGGACGCAGCACTCAGCAATCAGTCCCTAGACGTCTGCTATACTAAATGGTCACCAGATGTTGAAGCTTTTGCTAACTGGGTTCTGAATTGAGTGTTTAAAAGAGATTTTTTAACTCAGCGTTTAAATTTTCCTGCAGAGTTTACGTAAAATTTGATGGGATGGGTTGAGCAACATGTCGAAGACGTTGCGGGCGGTTTACGTCCGGCGATTCTGTCGGCTGTGGTTGCTGTGAAGCGGTAGTTTTTATTGTGTGCAAAGTCTTATACATTGGAGTAAGTTTTCTTTTTCCCCTTGTTTTCTTCGTTGATGTTGATAGGGTTTTCTTTCATATTCAGCTTTTTGGAAGCTGCACAATTAAAACTAGGACCGACCAGGCTGTCCTGTATAGTGCACACAATAATCTCAAATTTAGATTGCAAGGCGAGAATCATTTTCATCTAATAACAGTAATAGTGGGGGCTTCCTACAACTAAAATAGCGTGTGGAAACCGTATCTGTCCCACTAAACCTAATTCACTAGATTTATTCTAGCACATTTTTTCAAACACACCTCGTATACGGTCTCTTTCATTTATAAAGAATATTCAGTCTGTACGTGTCAGAAAATATTTTTCAATTTTAAAAAGGGAATTTAAGAAGTCGTTAAATTTGAAAATAAAATCGCTTTAATTCCATTTAAGTTTCAATATGCACGTTTGCATCAGTCTGCACTTGTCTGCGGTACTCGACACGAATAACACAGATACCGGTGCTGCCGAGACCAATTTATGCTGGACCACGCTAAGTGTTCGACATTGATACGCTTATGATAACCGCATTATTCATCTGAACCGCTGCAATAATAATAAAATAAAATCCCAAAACTACATAAAATAAATACCCAAACGAAGTTAGTTTTAAAAATTAATGGTAAGCGTACGTCAAACTAACAATAAGTAAAATCGCACAAAATGTGAAATCACAGTAAATATCAGGTATTGTAAAAGTACCCTCATTAGTAGAATATTTACTATAATTAATATAGAAACTTTCAATTTCCCTTAAAATTGGTATAAAATTACACTTTTAATAAGAGGAAATATTTACACACGCATAGGGGAAAATTACATTTTTTTACAGTGCATGCTCTTATATGAAGGATATTAGAGTTAACAAAACCTAAACCACCCCGGTTGACCGACAATTTGAGAGTAATCATGAGAAAACGTAAACTGACATTGAGAAAATATCGCCGTACTAAAGCTGCTGCCGATTGGAGCAGATATAAACAACTACAATATTTTGCAGTAGCATCTGTGCATCGTTATGAGAAAAAAACGTACTTAGATACTCTTTTGAATAACACAAACAAAAAAAAAACTATAGTGGGCTTCAAAAAATTTGAATGTAGAATTTACCACTCAGCGCAGTACTTCTGGTAAACTAGCTAATCCTAACAATACAGGTCGTCATTTTAATACTTTTCTTCAAGTGTCTACTGACAATTGTAAAAATCAAATTCTACAAACCTTAAAATCTAACATATTAGGCTGTAATGATATTTCGCTAAATATGCTACGCTACTCCAAGTCATTTATCAATAAATTTATTACGCATATCATCAACTGTTGCATCGACCTGTACCTTTACCTAAAGCGTCTAACCCTCAAACATATTCAGACTTACGAATTATTAGCATATTAACCTGCATTTCCAAAATTTATGAACCAATTCTTTACAAGCAGCTTAATCAATTTTGTGACACTAACAACATATTACCTATTTGTCAGTCAGGTTGCATGGATAGTTTTAGTGCGGTAGATTCTCTTGCCACTGTTACGAATGATATTACCAAAGCCATTAATAACAAACTTGTTGTTTCCCTAGTAGTATCAGTCATGAGTAGAGTGCGGATTTTTAAGCATAAAAAGAATAAAAAAAGTTCTTTAAAAAGCGTAAAAATTCAAGGAAAAAATCTTAAAAAATAGCACAAAAATTAAAAATAAGTTCAAAATATGCAGAAAAAAAAATTAAACTTCCTGGTTTTAGGTCTTATTATACAAAGTATTTATTATAAAAAGACAAAAAATGAATTGTTATTAGAAACTTTGAACTCTAAAATGCTTAATTATTATGCACTTTTCTAAACTCTACATAAGGAAATTTCTTCTTTTATCAGTTAGGGTGTCTTTGTAAAGAAAAAATAGTCTTTCAATGTCAACACTAGTAATCGGTGCATATTTAAATTTTGCAAGTAACGATGGTTCCAAGTCGAAGTTATTGACTATTTCGCCTGATAAAATACTTGCAATAGTCTTTAATCTTGCTAAACCTTCGTTTTTAGCCAGCCCGTTCTCAAATTTGGCAAATATTGTTTTTCCTACATCACCACGCACTTTTCCCAATTTTATTTTAAACTCTTGTACAATCTGAATTGCTTCTGTTAGCTCATTTCCTTGTGTTTCAAGTTTGGTGATAGTTTCACTGATGAACTCGTAATTTGCTTTGATAAATGCGAGGTTTCGTTGTAGTTCCGGATTTTTAAAAATATTTTGGCACTCTTTAACTGATTGGGATGCATCATTCGAAAATTCTAACAAAATTTCTTTGAAGCCGGTGAAGTTAACTGCGTAATACACAGCCGCATCCAACCATGTTCCCCATCTAGTAATGACCGGTTGTGGTGGAAACGGAATATTAGGCAGTTTTTCTTTAAATCGTTGGACCCTCAATGGCGCTTTTAAAAAACACTTTTTGCCATTTTTAATTAACTAGTTAACTAGAGGAAATTCAGACCTCACAGTTTCTGCTACTCGGTTTAATTCGCGAGCTACGCAAGTCGAGTGTGTGAGATTACTATACAAAACTTTTAAATTAATACCTGCTTTTAGCATATATGCAGCCGCATCCGTCACCATTAACAGAATGTTTTCAGTTGGGACTGCATTAGGAAGAAAAAAGTTTGCGAGTCCCTCGTTCATAAATCTTCTTATGGTGCTGCTGTTGGTTTTATCTAGTTCTTTCAAATATATTAAAAATGGCCTGGTTGGAGTAGTTTCATGTAATATACCGATAATGAGACCAGCCACATACGTACCGCACTCATCGGTGGTTTCATCGACAGAAAACCAGATATAATGGTCTGCAATTATATTTTTTATTTCATGAAGGATTGTTTTATAAACTGTATCTAAATAGTCTTTTCGTAGAGTGCTTTCGGACGGTATCGATCTCTTACAATATGTTTCTAAGAATCTTCGAAATGCAGAATTGTCTAATTTTCTGAAAGGAATATTTGGACTGAAACACTTATTAAGGCTGCTATTACAACAGCTGGAGAAGCTAGTAATCTAATCTTAAATACTGTATTTATCCGATGCATCCGATGACCGCCATTACTGCACTAGGCAAAATCTGCGATGGCCTAATATCCAAAATTAAACTTTTATATATGTAGTAAATGTGCCCTAAGCTGTACGTTTCTATCATTAAAGACACAATTATTTCACCTATCTGCAGCACTAGATATCAGAGTATTGCATAAATCAAAATAAAAAGTTCTTTCTTCAGATCGAGTAGAAGATCCAGAGGCAACTACTTCTGAAATAGTTTGTTGTTTCAGCTCTTCGTACATTTTCCTTGTGAATAGCGGTCTTCGTATTTTGTATTACATTATACTTTTTGTCGCACTGGATCTATTAAAACGCGCATTAAAGAATATTATATTTCAAATCTAATCTACTCCTTACCGTTTTAACACATACTCTGCAAAATAGTCTACTACCGTCCTGCCTTGTTTCTGGTATATTTTTAATCCACTCTTCTACACTCGTTTTAACTTTTGGCATTGTAACACAGTCTTATTTTATTAAAAACAGAAAGCAACACAAAAGATTAAGTTATAATAAAATGAAACCAAACTTTTTCAATCTACCAGCAACATTACATACACGCACGATACCAATACTTTCTCAGTAAAACTGAAGCATTTGTCAAATAAATCTTAAAACCTATAAGAACTAACTGTTTTCACAGCTTATCCAAGGGACAAAAAACTGCCGGGGCAATATGTGACGGCCCCGACAGGCTCCGGAACGGTGAGCGTCCAGATGGTATTCAATATATAACGGTAAATAATGATATTTTAAGAAATCCTTGAAAATATTGTCACGAAATTTACCGTAAAAACAAAATGTTTAAAAAAATAATGTAGACAATTGCTGCTAGAGAAAGAATTTATAGAAAGTATTTTGAAGAAACAGAAAATAAATATACTGTAGACAAGAAGAGTATAAGGATATTATGATTTTTTTCTTGGGACTGACAAAATATGCACAAAATAAGCATTATTCTAAAAAATAGCAAAAAGTTACAAAAAAAGCAAAAAAAGCATTATGAAAATTAGTTAAATGATTCCTTTAATTGCGATTCGCACTTATTTCAATGTTTTTTTGTACTGCTATTAATATCTAAAAAAAGCATTATTACTATAAATCCGCATTCTAGTCATGAGCAAACTTGTGCAAAACTTGTATACTACGACTTAGATATGCTTCTGTAAATTTAATAGATTCCTACCTCTCAAACAGAAGTCTTATAACTAAAAGTAATGATCAACTCGCTGTACCCTATTCCATTACTGCCGGCGTACCTCAAAGGTCCATCTTAGGACTTCTGTTGTTTATCATATATACAGCTAATTTATTGAAAACGTTACTGAACTGCAAAATCGAAGCGTACATTCAAATCTAGAAATCATTCACTTTTCCTGAAAGAGCCTAGGTTTATTGAGTCATCAACAATGATCTGCAAATGCTTTATTAAGTATTTCTCGAACATAATCTGAAACTCACTACTAGTAAATCTCAGTTATCGTTTTTTGGAAGCAAAGATGCAGTTCAGATTATAAAAAACAAACATACTATTAATATTAATAAGTAACAGCCATCGGTAGTTAATTCAGCTAAAAATCTTGGTTTAATATTTGCCCTTGATTTAAGATTTAGTTCCATGTTTCCAAATTACTGCAAAATACATAATGCACTTTGAAGTTACTCTATACATATCGTAAAATTTTGGTTTTTAGTAAGACACAAAACGATCTCTGAAGCATTAATTTGAATACATTTCAACTATTGCAATTTTATATGTATGGTCCTTGTCTTACCGTCATTAATAAGCAACGTGTTTAAAAAGTACAGAAATGGTGTTGCCGTTTCATTTTCAATTTACGTCGCTACGTTCGTGTGTCCCATAAAATTAAAAAATTGGGTTGGTTAAATATGTAAAATCGCTGGAAACATAGCCTGGGTTCATTTCCTCACTAGTTGCTTACTTCTAGTCGGGCCTGCACCCTTTCTTCTAAATTGACCCCCAGAACTCAAGTTTATGCGCTTAGTACCCGTTTCAACTGTTTGGTTCAAGTTCCACAACATAGAGCCTCATTTTTCTGTAGAAGGTTTACATTTATTGATGTCAAAATTTATAATTTTCTGCCGCAAAACTACAAAATTCTGATTGTAATAAATTTAAAACTTGTTTAAAAAATTATTTGCTGCAACAAATAGATATGTTCTTCGATTGTTTTGAAGATTACGGGATAAAATTAGTTAACTGCTTGAGAATTTTGTATTCCAATCAACTTGATTTATGGTGTCGTTAATTGCAGTATAATTTTCAAAGTTGTAATTAAATGTCTTTCGATTACCGCTGGGAGAGACCATAGGATTATGTATTCTAGTATATCGTTCCATGTTCAACATGTTACTACGAAGATCATGCACTTCATTTTTTAAAAGCTCGTGCACTTGTTTTAATTCGTCAATTTCCTTAAAGAGTTCATCAAAACTCTGCAGTTGTTCTTCAAAGTCGATTATTTTGTTGCTACAGAAGATAATGAACAAAATTAATTCTTCGTGCTTTGAAGGTACTTTGCTAACTGTAAGGACACTTTTAAGATCGCTATCTTAGAATTACTTGTATTAGGTTCATATTGATTATCATCAATTTATTCGGATTATTTTGCATATCGTACTACATTATTGTTCTGTCTTCAGTATGTATCTGGTAATCAATATTTCTTGCTTGGTTGTTTTTTCCTTGATTCAGTTACAGGTTCTCGCGATGTTTCTGAACCACCATGGACCAGAGCTCTGAGATACACCTACCCAGCCTGTGGTGTTTACTATTTATAAATTCTAAAAAAATACCTGCATTATTTCTTAGAACAAATATTGTAAAGATAAAAAATTTTGACTTTGTCTAATTCCTCTTAAAGGATCTACCACAAAATTTCTACTGGAAGTTTTTAGAACAATAAAAATTTTTTTCTACAAAGAACTACAGAACACCGCACTTTGCATGCATTAAGAAATATAAAAAAACTTGTCACTATTATACAGACTTTAAGATCAGTTCATCCGTTCATCAACAGTTCAATTTCTTTACGGTTCCTCGACAGTTGTCACAACTCGTTTACTTTTGTTAACCTGTTTAAAATTGTTAATAAATTATATTACTATAAACATCGGCCCTTAACATCAGATTACTTAACAAGCTCAAAATTATGTTTCTAAGACAACCTCGGCTGAACGTGGTACGTTAGTCACTTTCTGCTGTGCCGTTAATGCTTTGGGAAATTCTTCTTTGCCATTCTTAATTCTTCGTGTTCGGAAGCAAAAATACATGATGCAACGCTCACCGCCAGGTTCTGCTACGGTGACACATAAAAGTTCTTAAGATCTTTAAATTCACAATGTCAAATGCGATAATTATTTCAAATTGGAATGCGTGGTGACCTCTATTAAGGAATAGGGTTGTGAAGAGTAGTTGCTTTCGCGAAGTCGCAATCTACATAATTTAGTTATTGGATAAGTCGCTTTTGCGCGCGGCGCGTAAATCAGGACGTGTCCGACGCCATTAAGAGTCAGTCAGAACTTAGGAATTGTGCAGAGAGGTTGTCGAATTCTAATGGGGGTATTTGTGGTTAGGCGTTTTCCCTGAAAATTCAGTGTTGATGGCCTTTTAAGTTATCGTCTTTTTTGAAGCGTGTTTTAAGTATCAGCGTAGTGTTGGATTTCGAAAAAAAAGCCACCTTTTAAACACTTTGCCTGGAAGCAGGACGTCATCCCTTTACCTTCGAGAATTAATGGGTACGCCGTCATCTTGACCCTCTCATCGCTGCGTGGACACAGCCAGTCCCCGGTGTTTCAAGTTCTTAAAAATGCAGTTGTTTCTGTGAACCAAAGTTTGGATTGTATAGCTATCTAAAGGTTAGTAAGCACCAATTAAGATCGTAGTGTTTACGTACGTTGGCCTCAATAAATAAAGTGCATTCAAAGTTTGTCCAGTGGAAAAACAATTAGATTTTCCTTGGCATGAACGTAAAGATATAACGACTATTTTTTTGTTTTAGGTCAGTATTCGTTTTAACGAACAATGAATTTATAATTTAGTAACATCAAGTGCAAATTTATAATGCGAAGACATTTATTCTAATCATACCTATTTTATTTATACGTATAACTGAATTTATTGTCGATTTTTATTAAATTAGATCAGGTATTTCCTTCCCGTAATACATTAAGTGCAGTCGTAAGTTATTTAGAAGACGCCGACGGGGCCCACGCAGGTGTTTGCGTTTAGGGTATTCCCCTCGAGTGTCACTGCGCAGTAAGGTTTAATACAATTATTGACGTCTATTTTATAAAGTTTTATGTAATTTTGTAGAATCAACTGTTTATTTGTTTTGTTGTTTTTTGTTTTGTATGTAACGTTTCTTTTTTTATTTTTAATAGATTTGTTGTTTGAAAAGACAGCCTTATTATTGTACTTGTATGCACTGGTTTAAGTGAAAATATTGAAGTCAGCCAAGTACTTTATTAATTCGATTCAGTTATAATTAAATTTAACTAGTAAAGATTATACCGGGTGACTCAAAAGACCTTGATATACTGAGTGATCCAAAGGAAAAGATTTGATGATTTAATTTAATTATTCCAAATTTAATTAAAAAGAAACATATTTACAGGGTGAATTGGAAATACTCTTGTATAAGGCGGTTTAACGTCTTGAGTAAGTTTTTGTTTTAGAAAGTTTAAGTAAGTATGTGTAAAGCTGTTGCCGATTTAAGAGGGACTATGGTCCTTTCGAATCATAGTGGCGCCTTCCAATAACACCGATTTTGAGCTATTTTAGCATTTCGAACCTAGCCGTCTTCAACTGTTTGCCAGTCTGGGTATCAGCGAACTTAATTCTTCGTGGCTTTTAGTCGCTGATTGTAAGCCTGTGTCTTGAAGTTCATTTTGGCACGTAACAAAGTGGGTGGAAGCAAACTTTGTGGACTACCCGAATCGTTTCATAAAGTATGTTAAAAGCCCTGCAAATAAAAAATGTCTTGATTCTCCACATCCATGACAATCACATACCTTCGCAGTCTATAAACCCCTACAAAACGAATAGTATATTATTATAATTGCCTCCACACGCTAGGCACTGCCTCCAGCTTCTTAACATCTCGGTCTCTGGGTCATTTAAGCATTATTATAATGAACATTGTGGTTCATGGATGGTTAACAAGCCATCTTTTTGGAATGATCCAGAAATGGTAAGACAAGCATATGTCCGAGGTTTTATATCAACTAATATTATAAAGAGATTTTCTACAACAAATATTTATCCCTATAATCCGCACATGTTTGCTAACACAGATTTTTTAAGTTCAGAGGTAATGAACAGACCTTTGCCTAATTTATCAGCAAATGATCCACAAGCCAGTACAAGCGTAGAGGCCAGTACATCCAAAGAAATTCTTTCCGAGAATCAGTCCAGTTACGACGCCGACCCTAATACAAAGTACTTCGTCGTCGTCGCTTATATTTAAAAGCCCAGAAAAGAATCCGGCCTTGCCCTAAAGCACCATCAAGGAAAAAGAAAGGAGGCAGAAAAATTGAAAAATCCAGAACTCGACCGATTAATCAGAACTTATAGAACAGAGAAAACAAGAAGTTTAGACAGAAGAGAGTTTAAGAAGTCAAAAGAAATGTATCATTTGATGATGACAGAAAATTAAAACTAACAAAAGGTGCAACAGAATTAAGAAAGCCTAAGAGGGACAAAAGAAGGAAGATATACATCGATGAAACAAGTCCTGAGAGTAAAAGCTACAACGAAATAGAAGTTGAAAATAAAAACGCAGATGAAGAAGATGTAGCATTTATTGTTAATTTGTTATACTCACATTCTAAAACTCACGAATTTTAGATTAAATACCAGGTCTGTTCCCGATGGTGTCCTACAGAATGTGCTGATGTTAAAAGAACAATTAAAATGTTAATTTGTGACATTTGTAGACATTTTCTTGTATGTCTCGTGCGTCGCAGTACCAAGTCTCAATTCGCCCGTATACTGGAAAGCTTGAGACACTTCGCACTTTAGAAAAAAGCATTTTTCATAAATAGTCTTTTGTGCAAATCAAAAGAGTTAAACTGTGTAATAAAAGTAATAAAGTTCTGTCTAATCTGATCTACATAATTTATCTTAACCAAAACGTATCAGTCCTTCCCAGTATCCCCTAACTCATACAACAAATAAACTTAAAATTGTAATTCAGTATAAATACAAGCATAAAACATTTCATGTACAACCGTGAGATATATCTTATAAATCGTTCTCTCTGGGATAACGTAATGTTTCAAATTACCGCACGTGTGCGGTAATATTTAGATTACCGCACACGTGTGATAATATTTTCAAATTTGTTTACTGTTTACACTGTTGCTAAGTGCGTTGCTATCATTTTGAACAATGAAATTCAGCTGTTACTTTGAACTAATATTCACAAAATCTTGATCGAAAGTAGTTAGTCGATGTTTGGGAGCAGCAAAAATGGTTTCACTTGCAAAAAATTCAACAATTCTACATAAAATTTTGTACACAATTCGTGGGATACACTATAATAATGTGTGTATCCCACTTATTGCGTAAATAACTATTGCTAATACTAACTATAAAGGGAATATTGAAACAGAAACAAAGTAGTCTCAAAAAGAGACAAAAGTAACAAAAAAGCAATTGAAAGCCGTTAAAGTTTACTTTTAACTTTAAATAATTTCACAAATGTTCTTCGAAGGCTGCCAGTTTCCTAACAACTTGTACAAACTGAAACTCAGTTAACTCCTCCTGAAAACTGATAAATACAGCCCAGAAAATCCTTTGTAGTTTTTTCTCTGGGGCAATTTCTATCAAACTCATCAATTTTCCGAACGACTGGACAGATGTAAAATTCTAGCCTGTTAGTACTGGAACCAGGTTTTTATATTTCTGTTGAAAGGCTTACTAAAAGCCTAAAGCCCTTCTCAATTTCATTTTCATTAACCGCGAAAACATTGAGAAAATTGACGATTGAATTATGTTATAGATGACTCAACATTGATTTGGGGCGATTGATTTTCCTTATCTGAGGCTTCATTTGATGCACTTTCTGACAAACCCGTTTCTTCATCGGTTTCGTTTTTTTCATATGCTTTTTCAATTTTTTCAGCGGATTTACTGTTTTCCAAACTTTCTTGCTTTACACTTTTACGTGGTTCAACCTTAGTTTTTTCTCAGCGTTCTTTTTTGTTTGTTGCTTATCAGTTTATCACCATATCTCATTTTCCGTAGAAGATCGAAAAGAATCATTCAAGTTCGTGTTTACATTTTGTTTATTTTTCTTTTGGAAGCATTTCCAATACTTTTGCTTTATCCAATAGCACAATCTCTGCTTTGCAAAAATTTTATGTTTGTTGCAGAATTTACTTCAATTTCATGCAGTAGTTGAAAAAAAGCCTTCCATTTAAAAAAGATTTTTCTCGAGGCTATCTTAGAAGGTCGGAAGAAGGCTATATCGTGAGGTTGGGTTAAGTGCGTAAAGTTTTCAGGTAACAACAAAAAAAAAACAAAACGAACGTTATTTCCTAACAGAGAACTATTATCTCTGACAGAAAGAGGAAAAAGAGATTATTCTTTATTGGGATGGTTTCCGTAAGTGTGTTAAAGCAATCATTTTGATGTTACATTAATACTGGTGCTTCTTGGAGCCCCTTCAATTCAACTTGAATATATGTAAACGTTTCTCCTTGTAAATAACATAACAGGGAAGTAATTATCCACTGGATGACCCAGCAAACATGATTTATAAAGCCGACTTCGTTTATTTGACAACCCGCTCGGAATATTTACATTCCGTCTTTGTTATGATCTTGTTTTCTCCAGGATCACAGTTCAAATTTGTTGCGTCATAATTTATAGTGTTCGATGATTGAATACAAGCATAAGGTCTCCTCCTCCTGAGGTGCAACAGCTACCCTTGATCGTTTTATGTTTTGGTTAAACCTAACAGCTAGTTTGTCATTACGTCGATACATAAAACTAGAAGCAAAAGCGGGACTCGGAAGATTGTTCTTAAATCTGTTCACCGTTTTGACAATAAGTCGAAAACTATAAAAGTCTAATGGGTATCTCCACTCCGCACATGTTTGTAGTTTCTCTATCAAAAGCGATTCTTTGGTATAACAGAGTGTAATAAGCTCACTATGTTTCGCGCCCTTAAATTTTTAATCTATCGTTGTGACACAGCGTATGGTACGAGGGTCACACCAAAAATTCTTAGAAACTAATGGAAAAATAAATAACAGAACAACGAAAACAGGGTTACTGTTTTTCAAAATATTCTCCTTTATAATCTATACACTTTTGGATTCTGTAAAAGCAGTCCTTAAAACAGTTACTCCACTCTTCTTGCGTCACTTCAGAAATCAAGTTTTTGTACATTTCAACAGCTTCAGTTGGCGACAAAAAGGTGATTCCACGCATTTTATTCTTAATTCTGGGAAACAAGAAGAAATCACAAGGTCCTAGGTCAGGACTGTATGGGGGATGATTCATTCTTGTCACCTTCAAAACTTCCAAAAACGTGACCGTTTACTTAGCCGTATGTGATAAGGCGTTGTCATGATGTAGAACGATTTTTCCTTTTGGGCGTTTTTCTTCTACTTTTCTTATAACTTCAGGCAGACAAACCGTAGTGTACCAATCTGCATTAACCGTCCTTCGATCCTCTAGCACAACTGTAGCAATGTGCCCAGTTTTCGAGAAGAAACGTGCTACCATTTTCTTGCCAACACTTTTTGTTCTTCTTACTTTCGTAGGCGTAGCATCTGTTTCAAACACCCATTGAGCACTCTGACATTTTTTTTTGGGATCGAAACTATATATCCAGAATTCGTCTCGTGTCACAATATTCCACACGGAATTTGGAGTTCCTTGATTGTATTTTACGAGTGTTTCTGTACGCCAATCGACACGTTGCTGCTTTTCAGCATCAGATAAATTATGTGGGATCCAATGGCTACATATTATTTTGGCACCTAAATGTTGGTGTAGAATTGTTTGAGTTTGACTCATACCAATGCCTAATGTTACCTGGATATAACTATATGTCACTCGTCTATCCTCTTCAATCAAGGCTCGAACAGCAGCAACATTTTCTTCGGTCACAGCTGCAAGTGGCCTACCTTCGCGAAATTCATCGTTCAGATTGGAACGGTTACGTTTAAATTTATTGTACCAATTATATGTGGTGGCCTTAGATGGGGCTTCATCACCAAATGCATTTTTAAGTCTTCACTCACTTTGCGCCGGAGAAAGCGAACTTTTAAAATTGTAATAAATCATAGCGTGAAAAAGTTCTCTAGTTAAATTCATTATAACTGCAACACAACAACTTCAAAACAGGATAACAAACTGTGAAAGCAAGTTCACTTCGGGAAAAAGCAACTGCTTTGTAAAACGTCCAACAAAAACAAAAGAATGATTTTGTTTAGGGTAGCTTGCAGAAACCTAGGCATTCTAGATATTTTCAGTGTAGGCCTCGTATTACTTTGCAGCTTCTCTAATACTTATAGATCCACTTTACAACAGCCTTGGCTCTTGCCATCGTCCCTGGCTGATATTTTCTTATACTGCTTTTTGTGTGGCATAGTAAACTTAGGTGGTTTTATCTACCCTGTAAGTTTCGGTAAGAGGTGGTTTTTCCCTACTTGGCCCTATAAAAAATCCATTGAAAAAAAACAAATTACCTTTGTATAAATTTTGACAAATATCTAGTTATAAGAGTGTAAAAAGATGCTTTAAATCGTACTATCTTATTCATTCAGCTGTTACACACCTAGCACCAAATCAAGTTTTGACAAGAATAAAAGACTTTCTACTTTCTCACTATTAGACTAGATCACTTGGCAAGATTGTTGCCAGATATGAATTGTTCATGTAAACTACTAATCAGTTTACACAAAAATACTTCAAAATACTCCACGCGTAAAGTTGTTCCAAACTGCAACATAAGGGTATACCTCCTCTTTAAAGCTTTAAAGCGAGACGGTCGACCTGTAATCAAGCAGCGCGGTAATGTCCGGTACGGTGAAGAGTACCGAAGCCTCCAACTGGGGTCGTCTGCCACCATTCCGGACGGAAGAGACGGATTGCAGGCGTCTCCATCCAACAACAGCTGTGATCCTGCGATAGGTTAGGCGTAGGGCCAGCACCAAAATCCACACACCATTTTCTCAGCTCCTCCAGACCGGTCTGCCTAGGGCGGGCAGCCGCGACCATTCCCTACTCCTTACAGGCTTTGAGCTTAGAGATCCTCGGACTTGTACTCCACACTTTGAGAGATTCCTGTACCAGCCGTTGCCGCCTGCGTAACCACCTTCCCCTTTCGCCTCCGATCCCTTTCCTTTTCAAATCCTCCCACAGAGCGATCTGTAGGGGGTTGTGGTTTTGAGAATAACCGTTTTCACCAGCATCCAGATAAATTCCAATTATCAACGATCATTTCCCGCCATCCGCTACTACTATCCAACCTACATCATCGAGTCCGCCAATCACCATCATCCATTCCACATTCAACTCAATTAACCAAAGCCGCTGCGACGCCAACACCAATTCCAACCAATCTACAGCCAACCATCATTACAAGAGTCTCCGCCATGCACCTCCCGCCGGGACGGCTAAAAAAGCAAGAATTTGACGAAACTCCTCATCTCAACTTTACTCCAACGGACGAGATGAACGTTCAGCATCCATAAACTCCAATTTACCAAGGCTGAAGAGAAGCTAGAAGGCTTCTATAGCCGCCACGTCTCAACGTGGCACTTCGATGATAAACAAAAAAAATTAAAAAGGCGAATGCACTTTTAGTTCTATTTACCCTATCGATCCCATTCTTCCCACTTTACAATATTTTAAAAGATTTACCTTGCATTCACTGTACATTGTCACGTACTAAATGCATTTTTTATCATTACTTCCAGAAACGATACTACTGTTAAATTAAAATTATGCTTGTGAATTGTAAGTGCAAACAATTTTCGTAATGGTATACTAAATATTTCATTTACGTGTTTGATATTAAACTTTTGAAATTCGGTGTTAAAGCTTGAAGAGATCTGTACAAGAAAACTAACCTGCGGATGAACATTTTTTTACAGTTTTATGTTCAACATTTATCTGAAGTTTTGTAATATGTATAAAACGTTGAAATTTGTATTAAAAGTGAAAACATGATGTACTACGCTATCTATAGACTCAAAAATGAGTCCTTGTAATTTTCCCATTTCATATCGTAATATGACATGTTACGATCTTATATTAACTATTACAGAACAAATCTACGAATGTCTTTTCTCCAAGAATTACGATCAACCAAACATTTTTTCCGACCCTAGACTAGTGTTGCTACGCGACCCATCTTTTTCTAAAACTCAGAACTAGACATATTTTGTATAGTACAGCACATTAGATTATTCGTTAAAATTACATAACATTTCTGTTGTAGAACACAATAAGGTTTTACGTGCGTACAAATTGATCTTGAAGTACGAGTCGTATATCAGAAAGAAATAAATTTCAAGAGAAGCAGAAATTGCTAAATAGACTTGACAAAGAAATCTTATTATACTTAATAAGTTCTGACAAGTAGTAATAAGTTCGGCAACCAAATTAATTTGGTATTCAAGTAATATAGAGTTTATTAAAATCTAAATCAAAAGTTAGATTTTACGCAAATATAATTTAACTGCCACTGAAGGTCCATCAAAAACTCGATACAAGCAGCAGGGCTGATAAATTATTAACAGTTTTCAAAATTTCTGGACTTTGTAGTACTTCAGGAATATCGAGAGTTTGTTTCACCCGTTTATATTTTTTGCGTTCAACTTTGCCTTTAAGTTGGTTTTCATTTTAATTCAATATCTTTTGATAAACATTTTCACAGTTAAATTTAATATCTCAGGTTTATATTTTGTTTATCAAAGAAAAAGCTAGAAAGAAAATAATAACGATTATGTACCTCTGCATTGATATTTATTTTAGATGTATAACCTTGTTCATCTAGTTGATTCCTAAAATAAAACGGATATTCCAGCATCTACGTTTTACACACTAATACGATCAATCACTTGCAATGGCTGCAAAAGCAAAAACAAATTATACCTGTTGCAATATAAACATTTCTATCTTATTGAATTTTCTGTATAACAGAAATACTGAATGTTTTAGGGTAAGTTAAGAAAATATTGATTTAGAAAATTGAGGAAGTACCGCTATATTATAACAGCGCACCTACTAAGGTCATTAAAAATTTATTTAAATGTTTACTTAATAGTAGGTGTTGCAATTACGTATTGTTTTGAATAGAAGATAAGATATATATAAATTGAAAATAGTTCTATTTTTAGAAATAATATAACATAACTACTACAAAAATATAAAAAGAATACTTTTCTGATTGACAGATGATGGTTTTCTACAATTATTATCTAGATATAATATTATGTTTTTCTAAAGTATAAATAGGAGCACATTTGAATGCTGACAAAGATTAATAACCTGCCGCTAACCAAATATAATATATTATTCATGGATTGTAATATGTAAAACGCATTTCCCTCTTGGTTCACCTAAGACAATTTTTATAGATTTCTCACCTGGAGGAACGTTAATAAAATACTTTATATTCCACCACTGTTCGAGAATTTATTAAAAGTAAAAAACACGTTCTTTAAATAAATTTAATATATATATGCAGAATCTTTTATAAAATTCATATCAAAGTAGCCGTTGAATGAGCCTTATCTCGAAAAACGGAGAAAAATTTATTACCATGGTAATTAGAGAATATTAATGCAATCGCGAGGGTCAAAACTTTAGCTCCTCTATTTCACATTTTACATCAGGTTGCTCGTTGAGTCTGCTGTAATTTTGCAGAGACTGTTAAACCTGAAATTTCTAATTCGGAAATTTATAGAATTATTAAAAATTTCAACAGGTATTCATGGTATTACTTCTGATATACTTTTACAAGCATTCAAAATTAACAGTGTTATATTTTTGAAAATTTACAATGATTTATGGAAAAATCAAAATGTCAAATTCATACCAAAGCTAGGCAAATCAGACAAATCAAACCTAAACAGTTTTAGACTCATTAGCTTATTACCTACGTTAGGAAACATTATATACAATAATAACACAACAATTAAATTAATTACTTCATGTATGTATAAGCAAGGAGGTTTTAATAACAAACAGTTTGAATTTCAAGAAGAGAAAAATTGTATAACTAGTTAACATAATAAAAGAATGTAAAAATATTAAAATTTATTTTGTTTATTGTAGTATTGGACATCAAAGGGGCTATCAATAATGTGTGGCGGCCAAGATTCATATGAGAGCTCATAATCACATTCCTTTAATTTAACTTTGAGTTGGGTTCCTTCATTGAACCGCTGAAGGAATTTGTGATTGCAAATTATTTTAAATTTGACTACATATAGATACAGCCTGAAGTATTTGACAGCCTAAAGTATAGCAAGAAATTCCTTTTTGATAGTGCTGTAGTGAGGTTTTGCGGAATCTTTCTCGACATGACCATGTGAGAGTACCGCGGCTATTGCAAAGTTCGACGCATCTGCAGTTAAGATTGAAAAGCTTCAAAAAATCTTGGTACTGAAGAATAGGGTCATTCATTAACACCTTCTTGCACGTATTAATCGACCTGATGAGTTCCTTTGACATTTTTCTTAAGACATTAAAGGTTTTGTCAATTTTGCGAAATTCTTAATAAATTTTCTAAAGTCAGAGGAATGACTTGATTTCCTTGGCTGCCTTAATAATCGAGAGATTTTGTATAACCTTTAATTTTTTGAATTAGATTTGATGATTTCCGGGCTTCCAATTTCCAGACAAATTTAAATTTATCGAGTTATATTTTAAAGTCTGTGTTTCCTAACTTACTAAAGACTTGCTTTAAATTATTAAGATGTTCTTGCAATGATTTCGAACAGATTGTATCGTCTATATAGACAAAACGTTTCATTTTAAAGCCGGAATCTCTGCGATTTGGAATTCAACATTTATTTTTTAACTTCTGCAACTACGGCATGGGATAAATTCTCCTTTACGTGACTCTTAAAACTACCCTTTTGCTTGGCAATGAAATCATAATAAAGAAGAACTTTGAGTTTGTTTCCGAAACTATCAGCACATTCTTTAATCAGTTTTTGTAGAATCTTCAAGTTGCAACAGTCAACTGAGATCCATCTTCCAAGTTTCCTGACTTGATCAATTCTAGAACCAGAAGAAGATAAATTGGAGTTTTTCATTATCAGTTTTACATTTTGATAGATAGTACACAGAAAAACCAAAGCGCGTACTATTCTGGCCGGTTAGTAAACAGTCTCCCCATCGGGGGCCGCCGCAATTGATCCATTTCGCATCAGCGCTGGAGAGTGATCCTCCTACCCTGCGAGCTCTAAGAGAGGCCCCACAATGCCAGAAAAATTTAGAGAAAGTCGAAGCAAACAAGGAGGCATGCGGTAAAGGGCAAAATTTGTAAGAAGTGGGGAGACTTTGGGCAAGGCCCAAGAGGAGTGAGTGCCTCAGTAGGAGCGAAAGTGCAAGTGAGTATAAACGAAATCAATAATATTCATATGATGCAGCTTAGCTTGCAACGCAATTTGTCTCCAATTTCTATCATAGGCCAACAGATGTTTGTGGGGCATACAGATATATGTTTAGTGCAGAAATTATGGGTCCGCCAAGGTTCAATCATGGGACTTGACAGACAAATCGAGTGAATCTTTAATCTTTCTGATCCGACTGCCAGCGCCTGTATTTATTTCAATAAAAGTCACAAAGCTTAACAGTTACTGAGACACTGCACTAGATACCTAGTAGCTATTAGAATCAACTCGTCAGGCTGGTGGATATTGATATACTCAATAAAAGTTCCTTCTCTACTCTCGTCACTAAAACTAGGAAAGAAGTCTTGAACATTAATTGACTTAATTATCTCAGCCGAGACTTCTCTGTTTGATCACCGTCACGTCTTTGAGTTAGTGAGTTCTTGTGCTCAACCGGGCGAAATTTATAGAAATCCCAAGTTAACTAACTGGAAAACCTACAAAACGGTCTTAAGGAATAGTCTAGGAACCTCTGTAATGGTCTTAAAACGCTGACCAAATAGAAGCATGCGCGGACAACATTCACAAAAAATTGCTAATCGCGTACCAAAGCAGCTATCCTGTAAGGAAATTCAAAAAAACTTGGAGGAGACCATGGAGAATACACGGAGTTACAAAAACTTCAAAAAGAGGCGCACAGGTTCGTTAATAAGACAATGCGCACCAAGACTTAGGCATAATGAAACCTATATAAAGCGGCCCTGCGCAGATGTAAAAGCTGCTTACGTAGCAGCAAACAGCAAGCCCGGAAGAAACATTATAGGCGCATAGAGGGCCTTCACGCGGCGGTTGGGCTTCACAAAGCATTACAAAAGAACAGCGACTTCAGGTTAGGCGTTTTGAGGCTTCCCAACGATCGTGACACCTGACGACTGGAAATTCGCTATCAAGGTAGTCTTGCTCCATGGTGCAATCAACTCATTTGAACCATATACTAAAAGCGTTGGTACGGACAGCATCTTTCCGACTAGAAATCATTGTTCGGCACCTACACCACACCGTTTTCATTCCTAAAATAGGTCGGCCTTCAAATGACTTTGCTAAAGATTTTAGGCTTTTCTGCGTTTCACATTCTTGCTAACAACACAAAAAAGACCAATAGATAGACATATTATAAAAAGAGAGCGCACTAGTCACCACCCTACACTACTGCATCCCTTTCAGTATACGTATTAAACAGAAGCAGTCCTCCACCCCTTACTACTCAGAATTGAGAAGGCACTACACCAGAAACAGCTCTTGTTAGGGCATTTTTGGATATACAGCAGACGTTTGATAACACACCGTCCGATTCTATACGTACCTTTCTGGCGAAGCAAGTTTTACCTGCAATTGCCAGGTGAATCCGATCCATGCTCACAGACAGAGAAGTCATGGAGAAGTTCTTTCTCTGTTACTGAGGAAAAAGTGTTTACACATTGCTACGCAGATGACCTCCTAGTCTTTGTGTCAGAAAAATTTCCCACAACTTTCAATGAGCTCATGCAAAATTCTCTCAACGTCATTCAAAACTAGTGCACGGAGAACAGGATAACGTTTAACCCAAACAAGGTCGATTTGGTTCTATTCATCAATTAAACGAGATTGAATGGTTTCCAAGCCTTCTCTCTATTTAACGTTCCACTACCGCAAACCAGAACAGGCAAATATCTAAGAGTAATCCGTTGCCGCGTCTAGAAAATATTCCTTAGTCCGCGAAACACGTCGACTTTAAATACTAGCAAGTACGTGTGAAGAAAGAAAACAAAGATAAGACGTGCTTTGTGTTTCCTCGGTGCACATTTAGATTTTTAAAAGTGCCCTTGTGCCTCAGAAACGCTAGGTCTATTCTGCTGCGATTAATGGATCGTTTTCGCGCCGGTATTGCAGACTAAACGTTAGCTGTTTGTTCTGGGCGACTTAATAGTAGTATCAGACACTCTAGACAAACATTTAAGGGATTTAAATGCCGTGCTCGAGAAAATGAGTTTATTTAAATTTAAAAATGTGTTTTCGCATATGAATCAGTTAAATATCTAGGACACCTAATAACGTCTGAAATCATCCAAGCAGACTCGGAGAAGGTATCTGCTATTATTAGCCGAGACCCCACGCTAAACGTGTTCGTGGTATAGACGATTTGTTCCATGATTTTTGCAAATTGAGAGATCGTTATCGAACCTGACAAACAGAGACGCTTCATGGAAATGGGGAGAAGAAGAGCAAAACGCTATCGATTTGATAAAAAGAGAGCTATCGTTTCCCTTCGCGTTGCGTCAGGCTAGCCCTACTAAACTGATGTTAGTAATTACGCTTTAAAAGCCGCCTTGTCGCAAGATGAAGGAGCTAAAGAGCGTCCAGTTGAGTACGCGAGCAGACTACTCACTCCGACAGAAATTCATTATTCAAGGGCAGAAAAAGAAACTCTAGCAGTGATGTGGAGCGTAGAGAAATTCCGTGGACACATCGATGTATCAGAGATCACCCTTGGCACGGACAACCAACCCTTGAGATGGCTGCTCACATTGAAGTCACCAACAGGTCGCCTAGCGAAGTGGGTATTGCGCCTTCAGTCTTTTAATCTAAAGATAACGAACACTCCTGAAAAAGTGAACGTAGTTGCCGATATATTATCACCACCAGGTGAAGACGCCGCTGTAGAGATAAACGAGGTTGTCGTCGACATACTACTGGCCTGGGTACTAAAGAAATCTAAGGGACCCGAAGCTGAAGAAGATAATTGACGCTTTCTAAAAGCCTGCAGAGAGAGAGAGAGAGAGAGAATACATAATGCTGTGAGGTGTATTATACTGCCAAGACCAG
>VTPC01090647.1:34950-247942 GCA_011009095.1 Ignelater luminosus | reverse complement strand
GGTTAAGAAGGCTAAGAATTCTAAGACGTAGTTGTTGCACAACAACAGAACACATTTTATCTTCTTTTATTTAATGACTTATTTACGTTTTTATTATTCTGTTACTGAAAACCTGACGTGGTGCATCGAGATAACTTGTCCTATTCTACAATCATTTGAAAAGAGTGGGGAGTGGGTGTTACTTTGATTC
This sequence comes from Ignelater luminosus, assembly GCA_011009095.1. Taxonomy (NCBI): domain Eukaryota; kingdom Metazoa; phylum Arthropoda; class Insecta; order Coleoptera; family Elateridae; genus Ignelater; species Ignelater luminosus. Next base: position 247,752 of record VTPC01090647.1, on the reverse strand, counting down.
TTCTTACTACAGATCGTACAAGAGCATAATTTAGCTGATTGAAGAATATTTTCTATCCTCGTTTTGTAATACTTGCTATGCAATGTAAGGCAGTCAGCACTTTTGTAAGAAGTAGAAATCTAGATAGTTCATAATGGAACTGCATACTATATCTATTCTTTTCTTCTAAATTAGGAGAGTAACAAACGAATAACTGTGTTGTCCGTTTTTTTCAATGAAATTGTGCTAGACGAGGGCGGCAGCGCTTCTGTACAGTAGGATAAGCTGCTCTAGAAATGCAACAGTGTCTATTGCACAAATGAGAACGTTGTCTGACATGTTCAATTCACGTTCTAAAGTAGTTTTATTCCGATTATTGCTTGAGGTAATGATTTTGAATAAGGAATTTAGAGAAGATTGCTTTTGTGTAATTCAGAAATGGACAGTTAAATGCACAGTTGTACTTTATAGATTTTTCTAAATGAAATAAAATTAGCATGTTATTTTTACAGAACTAATTGACTTTTAGATAAACCCAGAGAAAATCCAGATCTCACCTAGAAACTTTTGTATGACATTGGGTCAGATCTAGAAATTGATTACGAGGAAGGAGGTTGCCGAAGATCTTGGTCTACCTTCTTCACAATATAACCCCGAAAGCGATGAAGATGTAGACGAAGGTGGTAATTCTGATATTGAGAGTAGCGATGATAGCATTTCACTGAACTGTCTGAATAAATTTAGTTAAAAAGGAGGCTCTTTTGACCATGATTTTTTCGCAATGGGAGCAGAATCTACTGCTCATTATCTACTACTTCCAACAAAATGGAAAACCCGTATAGTTCCAGAAGATATTAGGAAATGTTTTGGCATGCATGCTATAGTGGGATGCTTATCATTTCCAAAATTTCATATGCATTGGAAATTAAAGTATAGAAAATCTACAATTATTTTAGACGTTATGCCTACGGACCGATTTTACGTATTACATGTTAATTTTCGTGTAGTAGATAAAGATCTGTAAACGAAAAAAAATCTAGAAAAGGTAATAAACCGCGGAAATTGCAGCCCATGGTAGATTCGATCAGAAACCATTGCAAGGTAATTGAAAAACAGTCCAATTTCTCATTTTCAATTAATGAACAGATGATCTCGTTTTTGGGCAGGTGCCCAGTTCGTCAATGTGTAAAAAATAAACCACGGTCTGTAATAATGAAAAACTTGTTTCAACCACTTCAGATGGAACGATGTTAGATTGTAGTGCTGAGACGTGTTGAAATGGTACCTAAACAAAGTTACGTATCGTTCGATGGGTATTTTTAAACAATTGAAAAACACGCTCTCTTGCAGATTAGAAAACTGTAATAACCGCTCAAGAGTTAAATGTTCTAATTTAATGTTTTTTACTTTCCTTGTGTTATGTAACAAAATATTTCTACTGGTATAATTCTACCATCACACGATACAGAGATACAACAGAGGAAGGTCAGAACATGAAAATATCTTTATGCTCTTGTATGGCTTGCAGAGCGATGGTAATGCCCAAACTTCACTTCTAGTATAGAAATTGTCATGGACAGTAGTTTCATGCATTAAAGCATAGCAAAAACCATATTTTTGTTCTAATCATTTATTTTTGTAGATTTCACTTTTATACTATCACAGTATGTTACAAAAGACTTTAGAAAGATAATAAAATATCAGTTCCAAATAATTCTAAAGGCTAATAACCCCCAGGTCTTAACTGTAAAGATTTATAGGACTATTGAATACCAGTTTTTGGTTTTTTCACGAACATGGTTTCGTCAATGCTCTTCAAATTTCTAAAAATGATTTTATAATATGTTGTAAACAGTTTTTTTATTGTTTTTTTATAAAGTTCAAGATATAGCAAAAATTTGGCTTGAATGCCACGTCTAGTAAACTTGCATACTTTTACTTCTATAACATAGACTCGGGCAAATATAATTGGACATCATAAAAAGATAAAATATGCAATAAAAGTATAATAGCAATAAATAAAGTTTGAAACCAAAAGATTAAAAAAACTTTTATACCACAACTTAATTAGGTATTAAAGTGCATTTAAGATTTAAAAAAGTAATGGTATAGTTATACTTATTATCTTTTAATATATCATAAGCAGTAAAATCGCTTTATAGACACCCTGTAGATTACAATCAAGTTTACGACTTTAGATTATTTATTGTATGTAACAAGTTTGTATTAAATTCTCGTACAATATGGGTGTGGTGCTACTGTATTCCGATTTTAATGGTCCTTTTTATGTATCTGTTTTGCTTATTTTATAGTTGTTCTTGTTATACTATTTTTATGTAAGTATTATAAATTTGTCGACATTTTAAGAGCGTTTTCAAAAATTAAATTCTATGTGGTCATTGGTACTGTTTTTCTCTCAACATTCAACAACATAAATCTCTTTTTAGTCCCAATAATTCTAAAAATCTTGAAAGCAGTAAAATCTAAGGTAGTCGAATCCACCAAGTTAATCAAACGGGTGGCCATTTCTGACTTTTGAGTCTTTGTATAATTATTATTCTAAAGACAAGGTATAAATCATTTTAATTTATTTGTTGTCTGGTTTAAGTAATTTAGTTCACCACCCAGAAATAAATGTACAGGGAATGCACTAGAAATACACTTGAAGCATAGAGAAATAAATATTGAAGTCAATACAATCACAAATGCCTTAAATAAACTATAATTTCTCGACAGTGGTTTTGCTGGTTATTGACATTTTACAGTTTACAGGAATAAAGGATTCAACATTATAGAATTGAAGAAAAAATAAAAAAAAACTTTTGCATCGGCCGGGAATCGAACCCGGGCCGCCCGCGTGGCAGGCGAGCATTCTACCACTGAACCACCGATGCTTCCTAAAGTTTGATAAGGTATCAAGGTCACAGAGAACATTTACCGATGTTTTTAGCTTTTGACAAGTACCACTCAATAAACTTTTATTATTTACCTTGTATGGATTTAAGTATCCGTGCTGGAAATCTCATATTTTTTAGCAATCATCAGTAAATCATCTCTGTCTGTATCTCTGTAAATTGTTTGCAGGTTTTTGAACAGTGCCGGCTACTGCAAAAAAAGCACATAGAGCTCAAAAGCTCCCATTTGATTATTTCGAGAGCTCTTATAATTCTCTTCAATTTATTTTCCAAATATGCAACTAAAAAACAGAAATATGTCTGAAATTTCTTTTATACATTGCTTTAGAACACTAAACACGAAGTCTCTACCAACATTCAATGACTTTTTAGACCTGAAATGAAAAAAAGTGGACTGAAATGTCTTCCGAGTCCTCAGACACGTTGTCAAAAGACTAGAGTTCTGTAAAAAATTGTGTTAACTGCCATGCCAGACCAAACAAAGAAATTATCATGATTTTTGTAACAAAGATGCAAATTGAAAGCGTGGGATCTAAATCCCTTTTGCAAATAGCAATTATTAGTTCATAGACTTTATTTTTTCTGCAGTTTTCATGATTTTTATTATTATTATTATTATAAAGATAGTTTCAGTGAATATTAAAACATTTCGGGATGTGATGCTTTCATTTCCAAGATTTAGTATGTAATGGATATTAAAGAAAAATTATAGCGTGGAATCTAAAGCCATTTTGCAAATAGCAATTACTAGTTCATAGACTCTATTCTTTCTGCATTTTCATGATTCCTTCTCTCGTATAGTAGAAAGAGCGTTGGATTTTCTAGCTTCTAGCAAATTAACTACCTGGTGTCATGACTGCAAAAACTGTTCACTTACTTCTATAAGAAAGGTCGCTGCGTATGTCAAACTCAGCTAATACGTTCGTAGCAAATTTTTCTGTTTCGGCCAATTCTACACAAGGCGATTAAATAAGGTGTGTACATCTTTATAAGAACGACTATTTACATTTCCAGCAGTATAAGTCAAGGTGCCTCGGAGCGTCGAACATATTAAATTTAAATCCGACCATGGGTGCCTGCAGGACTGTTTTTCAGGTGTTAATATAGTTGCATTTACGTAAGGTCACAGATATCAATTTTATTTTTTTGTCAACAACGACCATATTTAGTTAAGACCCTCAAACTCTAAAGCTCTGATTGCTTTAAGACAGATTACTAACCAATCAGAACTTTGGATGGAGGATGAAAAATGGTTTATCAATGCTCAACTACTAACAATATGAGCGTTTAAAGAACCTCACACAATCCTTATGCGTTTTGGCTTTTAGTGAGACAGACTAAAACTTTAATATGTTATAGTTCTTCACTCAATTATCAAAAGTTTCCAAAGAACAAAGCTTGAAAATAGCTAGCTTTGTACTAGAGCTCAATGCAGCCGTTAAATATTTTTTTGCATTTTAGACAGATATTCCACAGCTTGACAATGGATTATAGCTAGTTGAAAGTTTGGTTGTTGCTGTGATAGGGAAGTGTCTTTCAAACTTTTGTTGATTTTATCGCATATTTTATCTTATATCTCAGGAACGGATTGTTGCATTGAGATGGAAATCTCTTTGGGCGTTGGTAATTGCAAAGAAACGATTCTGAAACTACTGATAATTATGTTTTGAAAGATTTCCTATGCTTTGGGAATAGGATGTCGTGTCAAAACAGGACTTTGGTTGTTGGTAGTAGTAGAGCTGGGAAAATGTCTTTCGGGTCATCCAAGCACTACTAATTATTTTCTTCTGTTTTGTCTATATCTTGGAACTGTGTAATGTACGAAGATAGAAATTGGTTTGTTGATAATAGTGAGAGAACGACATCTCATAATTTTGCAAGTTTTTAAAATCAGCTACATTCAAGTCTCTTCGATGGTCTACAACAGGGCTTCGTCTTCCTTCAAACTATCTATGGTGACGTACGTCAAGATTCGCCCTTCATTAACCTTCTTAAATCAGTTATAATCAAACAGAGCTCAAACTTTCAGTTGCTTCCGTTAGAATAAAACAAAAAACTATCAGTGAAATCGGGATTGCTTGAAATTCATTCTTCCACCACTATACTAACAAGCAAAGTTTCATTCTGATAAGACAACTTCTTCCAGAGATGCAGGATCCTGTCATAAAACAAAAGTTTTCATATTTCGTCGATCCAATACGTAAGATATCAGATTATCAAAGCAATGAGTAGATACTTCTTGATGCTTTAATGTTATCTATATTTCACGACCGGCTTCGTTTTGAAATATAGATCACATTAAATCATAAGGAAGTGCTTATTAACTTCTTTGAAGACAAAAAGTGGTGCTCGGATGGCTTGAAAGCTATTTCCCAACCACTATAGTACCATTTTTTCCTGAGATACAGAGTCATTCAAGAACTCAATAGACCATCGGTGGTGCTATAGGATTGTTTGAAAGTCACTTCTCTGCGATTATCAACAACTAAAGTACTGTTTTTGTATTCGTAGAGATTTTTGATGAGGGAGGCACTGTTGATATTATAGTTTCAGTCAATCTCATCAAGGGCCAAGAGCATAGTTCTAAGTAAGAGTTGTTTGATTGGATTTAATCATGTTTCATGTCCTGAGTTTTAAGAACTATAACATTTAACCATTTAGTAATTCTGTTCATTAATCCATTAATTAAAAATCATCTAAGCTGTAATTTCTGACCTAAGGGTTCTAAGCAGTAGACGACTTATCTGTAATATTTTTTGTTTCATTATATCAAGTTTATGCACTAGGCAACAATGTTTGGCAAAACCAGAAGAAAAGAAGGTTTACTACACAAGAAAGAAAAAGAAACAACAATATCTTTACTATTGATCATTGCTAGTTTACTTTTTAAAGTATTTTTTCCTTCCAAATATTTTCTTTTTAAAAATCTATTCAAACATACCTTCATGCTTTATTGTTTCATTACAAAGACATTCATATCGTGTAACTGCTTCATAGTTACTGGTAAATGTTTGTCAGTCTAACAACAATAAAGGCCTAATTTATCACGAGCTAGTACGATTTTGCACGCATTACAATATTATGTGTTTCTATATACGCGCACCTAAGGCCACCAACCGAATCTAGCCCGGAATGAAGCAAGAATAAAGTTAACAATTTCTCATGTAATAACTTTTTGGTTTTATCAGAAATTGCTTTAGAACAAAACTAAATTCAATGTTTAAAATATAAACATTTACTTAGCTAGTAACTACATAAACTTAATCTATAATGTGGTCCTTTTAGTTGTTGCAAAATGTGGTTCAAATAAAATAAACTTTTTATTCAGATAAAAACTTGTAATATCCAGAAAAGGCGACGGTATGCGATGTGAACATACTTAAACACATTAGACTTAATGGTGCGCTTACATTTTTCTCAATCTAATTGAGGCAATTTTGTTGCAGTAAGTTTATTTTTGTGTTTCAGTTACCATGAAGATATTTACCCAAGTCCAGTATTATTTTAATCTCTGATCATTTGAATATGCTTAAAATAAACATTTCGAGATTGAGTGATAACAATCAGTGCATATGTGTACGCAGGAATGACAAGATTATAATTCCGGTATGCGCAGGTTGAAGTGCATATTCATGTCGTATTGATTTTTCTGTTAATCAAGAAGCCCGTTAAAAAGCTTGGTGTAAGCATTTATTTGCTCAAAGTATGATCTTTATTCCGTTAAGCCGCCAATTTCTTGTCTTCTTCAACTAATGACTGCTGGAATTTATCGCGCTAATTGCAATTTACGACTTTAGAAAATCAGTAATAGTCGTATATAAACAATTTACCCACACAAAACAGCCTAAGCAGTAACAATAATGGTACTCAACATTTGTTGAAACTAACATTTAAACGCTTTCAATGGTTTTTTCTCGTAAATTATCACTGCGGTTTGCCTTGAAGCGTTTTTGTTACTCAAGAACTTAAATTCTGTTTGATTTAGAAACTCTGGGAAATGAAAAATAACCTCTGAATGTGAAGACTTACGGCGTGAATATCTAGTTGACTTATAAGGTCTTAAATTTCAAACTTAAAAAATTGTACATGAAAGGTTTTACGTTTTAATTATGGTTTGATATGTTTATGTTGTGTTTAATATTCAAATCTGTTAGATACTTTTTGTTGGTATGCTTATATGAATTTGTTGATCACGGTAAAAGGGTTGTCAAAATGAATTTATGTTCCCGGCACTAATTTTGAATAAGGATCTATAGGGTGTATTATATCAAGTAGTCAAATACACATGTCGCGATATATCATAACGTTCACGTATAGTAGTTAAACCATACCAACGTGTACAGTTGGTCAACGAGAGTATTCCGTGTTTTCCATGTGTTAACCAATTCTATTGTATATAGCGGATATCACGCTGTTTCCCACTTAACTATATTAATATTACACCGCCTGTTGACATTTTACCCCGTAATTAATATAAGTGCATTTGTTCATTTATATGCTAATTTAAGAGCAAAATTAATACTTATTTGTATTAAATCTACATGCAACGCCTACTTCGTATAATGACATGAACGAGGATAATTGTACCTCTAATTATTCATAATAAACCTTCAAAAACCAATATATTTAGAAATATTGCATTATGTCGTATCTATGTTTATAGCCGTAGGTTAGAATGTAAAACTATAAATTTGCTTAAAAGTTTCTATACATTTGTTGTACATATATCAAAGTTGACTACTTTGACAATGTGCTAATAGCTTTATTATTTTAATTTATTATTCTTCGTTAATATAAATTAATCTTCTAAATAAAATAAAAAAATCAACCCAGAAAAAGCAATGGAAACGTCTTCGTTACTTTTATTATATAAATCTACATAAGATACACAATAACAGAAAACTCTCAAAATGTTCTTAAATAGACAACAGAACAATCAGGTTGGATTTGATTACACATATGTGTATGTATTCAAATAAAATTAAATAAACGACAACAAAAGAATTCAAATTATCATCATAGTTTTGAATTCAGGAAAACTCACAACTGCCTCTAGCATCGAAAGATCGTATGAAAAGTTTCTTACAGTAACTTGCTAAGCACTTACACTATAGCTTCACTTTACTCAATTACGGATCTTCCATGTATTTATTGCAATTGCCTTGATACATAACACATGATAATGATATAGCTAGCTTTAACAGATAATTGTAATTCGAAAACAAGAGACTAAAATGTGTACGGATACAAATTCTAATAAAAGAGCGCCAGTATCATCTTTCGTTTAGTTTCACTTTCCTAAAGAGGATTACATCCCACAGCCCCAATGTTGCATAATAAAAGGGAAGGTTAAGGTAACTATCTGTTCTATTTATAATTAACTTTTCCAGAACAGTAGAAATAACACAAATATACACAGTACACACTTTAGGAAGTCAGAAGTGAAAGCATTATTTGAAGTAACAAATACATTAATTATATGAAACACTTATACAGTTAGTATAGTACAGTAAAAAATTTTTATAACCAGAACTCGCTCCCAAAGACGTATATTAAGTTATATACGAGGCTGGAATGAAAAGTTTCCGAAATCGCCCATAGATGGCGGTCGTAATTCAATTTATTTTGCATCATCAAGTGGACTGGTATTTCAATTGTTCATAGAAGAAAAATCAAATTCATCTGTCATTTAGTTCTCTTTTGATAACCGTTGATGCACTTGTACATTATGGAGAAAAATGAAATTGGAGCTGTCATTAATTTTTTTTTACTTGGAGGGCAAAACAGCCACAAACGGGTGTCTGTAATTTGTGTTGCATAAAAATTTTGGCGACTTTTTGACAGGCCATGGAAATTGTCAAATCTTGACAGGTGCCTGTCACCTCCAGTGGCAACAAGTCAATGAACCTCAATTCAAAAATCCCTTTTCTCTTGCAACAATTAACCTTTAAAGTCATTAAATAACTTATTTTTCTGTTGAATTTTAATTTCAGTTTGCAAAAATGGAATCTGCTAAAATTACAATATTAACACAAATTAGAGAGAACAAAGAAATGTTGTTCGGCAAGTTTTCCGAAAAGTTAACAAAAGAAGACAAAGACAAGAAGTGGGAGGAGATAACTGACGCAGCTAAGTCTCTTGGGGTTATCGGAGGAGCCAAGTCATGAACATATCTTCGTGACACTACTTGGCAAAACTAGCGGAAGAGGGCTTTGGTATGTTTTATGAAAGATATTCTATTAATAAAAATAGTTGATGACATTGATGGCACATTTAAATTTGCAGGCCAAGAGAGATAACCAAGAGAAAACCGGAAGAGGCAGTGGAGACGATACTCACGTTACTGAAATGGACACGATTGTCTACGATATAATTGAAAACGACTCCCCAGTGCTTGATAGTCTTCCCATCCTCGAATCTTCAGGGTCAAATTCCTCCGAGGCAGTTGTTCCAGTGGTTTCCAACAAACCTACAGATGATGTCCGGGGGGGGGGGGAAAGAAGAATCAATATCGCCAGTGTCAAACTCTAAACTTACTCGGACTGTGGGAAGCAAAGGGGTGAAGAGACTTAGACTCCGAGAGACCAACAATGAAGAGCAGCAGCTTAAAATTCAGAAATTAAAAAAAATACAATCGACAGCATTCACTTTGGAGAACCACAAACGTCAGTTGGAAATAATAGAACTTGAAAATCGATTGAGTCTCCCACCGTCACAATCGATCAAAGAATTTTTAGCGAACAATTATAATATTTAAAATGAATTTTTGTTTTGTTGAATAATTCTTGTTGTTAGAATGTTATAATGTTATAAAATGTTCGAATTTTAAAATTAACACAGTTCTTTACTTGGTTTTATTTATTTGGCTAATAAAAAGGGAAAACATTGCAAAAAATATTGAGAAATTAACTTTATTCTGCAGCAAACATTCTCACCAACGATGAGTGGACATCTTTTCCTTGTACAGTTCCGGGGGGCACATCATCATCTTCTTCTCCATCGCTCTCGTCTGAAAAATTAATATGTTTGCTGTCATCTTGTAAAAATACATAAAATCGTATTACTAATACCATTATCGGCATCCAACTCCCATTCTTCTGATCCTAATCTCTTCTATATGTTATGCAAAGTAAAACACGCCAAAATTATCTTTGACGCCAACTCCGGATTCAGTCGAAAATAGTTAAGGCCCGGGAATTTTGACTTCACTTGGCCGAATGCGCACTCGATTAGTCGCCGTGTAGACTTATGTCTTGTCTTTGCGACACAACTGCATTTGCTCCCGCTGTACCACTGGGGTCATCAGCCAACTTAAAAGGGGGTAGCCACTGTCCCCAAGAAGTAGTGCCCCCGGGAAAGGTCTCCAATGATTTTGATGCCACTGTGTGAAAAGAGATGGCCTCTTCATAACTCGAGAGTCATGAGTGAACCCCGGCCAGCGAGCGGTAACATAAAAGAACTCGCAATTTGGTCCACAAACCGCCATAACATTTATGCTGTGGTCCCCGTTCCTGTCCACATAAGCTTTCTCGTTTACTTTAGGGCTGTCAATCAAAATTAGTGAGCCGTCAATGCATCCAGCGACTCGTGGAAATCCAGCAACAGCCATAAATTTCTGAAGAAGAGAGGCAAGTGCTTCACCGGTTGGCCAGCAGATTTCCTCCGGAAAGAGCTTGGTAACAATTTTCTGACAGACGTTTTGGACGCATCTTTGCACGGTGGATTTGTGTAATCCATGCATATCTGCGAAGCCGTGATACTGTGCCCCGTCCCCCAACCAATGCAAAGCCGTCAACAACTGCTGCTGTGGCGTAGGTGCCCTATTTCTTTCTGTGTTATGCTGAAGATCCCCTCCGATAACTTGCAATACATATTCTATTGCTTCTGCACACATCCGAATTTTTTCCAAGCATTGTTGGGGGTCTGTAATTTGCGCAGAATTTACACGCGGCTTGAAATTTCGAGGCCTTCTTCCTTCCTCATCCTCACTTTCACCTGAAGAGTCGTAAAGATTCATTTTCCTGAAATTTTATACATTTTTATAAATTAAAGTTAATCAATATTATAAATCGTGAAATATAATACTTAATTGTTCAAAATACCTTGAAAAGCCCCCAAAGAACGCTACAGAAATCGCTCAAAAATTTTACAATTAATTGTCAAGAAAAAGTTTTATGCAACCACAACAAAAATATTTGTGACAATTTACTGTTGCGGTCAAGGTGACAACTCCTGTCCCTGTCAATTGTCGTTGTCAGGTTTATGCAACGGATTTTTTGAGAATTGTCACAATTGTCGTGACAATCCTGACAATTATCGCTATGTCAAGTTTTATGCAACATCCCCCGTTGTCAATATATTGCATCAACAGTTGGAATTAAAAAAAACTTTCAGCAAGATGGGTGCCGCGTCTGCTTTCTACAGAACGAAAACTCATTCGTGCTTGAACTTCAGCTGAATGCTTGCAGTTGTTTAGAAAAATTCCAGTTGATTTCATTAGGAGATTTGTGACCACGGACGGAACTTGGATTCACCATTATGTCCCAGAAACCAAATAACAGCCAAAATAGTGGGTCGGCCAGGGAGAATCCGTCCCGAAGGACGCAAAAACAGTTCAGTCGTCTGAAAAAGTAATGGTTTCTGTTCTTTTGGGATGCTAAGGGCATTTTACTCATTGACTATCTGGAGAAAGGAAAATCCATAACAGGCTAATATTAGTCAACACTTTTAGAACAATTAGATGCAGCAATTCGTGAAAAATCAGTCCATGCAAGTGCAATTATTCAACAAAAAAAGCCGAGTTGAAGTTTGAAATCGATTGCCATCCCCCCTACTCTTTCAATTTGGCTCCGTCGGATTTTCATCTGTTTCTCAAAGTGAAAAAATTTCTATCTGCAGGCCTTGAAGAAAACGATTTCCGTAAAGGGACTGTCCAAATGTGTTGAATTATAGGGAGATTATGTAGAAAAATAAAATATATCTTATGTTGAATTTTATTTGTTTTTACTTTTATTCTGGAAATTTTTCAATCCATCCTCGTATCAAGAGGAAACAATTTCTTAATATTTTGTCAAAAGCTGACAGGGGAATGTTACTGCAACAACAGCAATTAGAAAACTCTAAAGAAAACAGAACTAACATGCAAAGTACCCCAGGTATCCTCCGATTTTGATGATTTTTAGATATCTTGTGGAGGATCAAAAAATAAAACACCCTTATTTTCCTTCTCTGCCCATAAACTGTTTAAGGCGGTGAAAATAAAAAGCTACTACTACATAAGAACAAATTTACAGTTAAACTTTTCGGGCTTTTGAAGCTGCGAATTCTTCAATTACGTCCTCAAAGTCCATACCCTGCACAAAGTCAGCATTTACAGAAAGCTATGCTGGACAGTCTATTGTCTGATGATGAGTTTCTCAAATAATATTTAACTCTTTTCAGAATACTAGAAGACCTTTTACTTACCAGATGCATTGGTAGTGATGATACAAAGGAATATTCGTAAAGCCACTTCTAGGTTAGGGAAAAGACATTCCAGCTGCTTTTGGCAAATCAACTTTAAAAATTCCTTAGGCCCAGGAGGGGCATGGTCAGTTGCTTCGTCAAGTTCCAATTCCTTTCCAAATTCCTTAAAGTTAACGTATGGGTCACCGAGATCTTCAGACATATCAGTTTCATAAATCTTGATTAGTACTTTACATTACTTTTTTCACAAATTTCATCTTCCCCCGTCTCAAGCACTTTGTAAAGGAAACCAGACTTGTCTTCAATCTGGGAATAACAAGTTTCAAGTTCTAAAATCAGCTTGTCAATAACAACAATAAAGGTGTTAATCCTCATATTTCCTTAACCATCAAGTGTGAGAGTGGGAAAATCATTGCGTTCTTCTTCGAAATGAGATCTTTTCCTTTTTAGCTTTCGTTTGGTTTTTAAGTCAATTTCATAACAATCAGTTTTGGATACTAATTTTCCTTTTGACTCATATACATTAAAAGAATCCCTTAGACTTTTTACATAATCAGTAAGATTTTTCTACACGTCGCTCAAATCTGCAATGTTAAACCATAATAATAGCAAAATCGCTGTCTCCAACTAATGAAATTGTTTACAAAGGCCACTTGCTTCTGCCCTTACATCTGGCATTTCTGTTTCGTCATCTGATATCTGATTTGCCGCATCAGGATAACTCCAATAATTAGTTAATAATGCTCTCAGAGCATGTCATTTCGTTGACAACCTTGTCGTGTTGAGCCTTTTAGGTAGTAATTTAATTTTAGTATCACTTTCTTTCACCATGTCATCTACGATTTGCCATGTACAAGTTGATGCACTTAAAACACGTACAGTTCCTGACTAAACATAAAGAGTCTTGTTGTTTCAAGACAACAATTTACTGAATGTGTACCGACCAAACTTAAAGTATGAGCTGAGCATGGGATATACTCTGCTAAATGGTTTTTATTCTTTATTAAAGATTGTAGGCCTTTATATTGGCGGCATTGTCGTAAGATTGTCCTGTCATGTCCTGCACTAAAATGTTCAACTGAGAAAGAGTATCTAAAACTAAAGACTCAATCTTATCCGTAGCATGAGTTCGCAACTTAATAAATTTAACAAATCTTTCTGTTGGGATGTCATCACTTAGAGTGTACCGCACAATAAATGACAACTGGTCAGTATGAGTCATATCAGGAGTGGAATCTACGCTTATTGAATTTGAATTTGCTTTGTGTAAGTTCTGCTGAAATTCTATCTACCACTTTTTTTGTTCATGAGCTCAATGAATTCCTCACGTGTTGTCTTTGACAAGCAATTGGTTTCACCCTGAGCCTGGTTGCCATATTTGTCAATGTGGGTCTAAAAATTCGTCATATTTCCAGATAATTTCCGTTATTGGGAAAACCAAAAAGTTCATCTGTGCCTCGAAATGCCTGGCGTCTAGAAATTTAACAACAATTTAATAACACGAACAACACATTTCAAAACAGAGTGCCAGTAATTGACTTCTTTGATATACCTTTGGCGTAAGGCTGAGTCAACCTTCCCCAATGTCTGGCCTCTAAGAAAAAAGGACTTCACGTTATTCCTGTGCTGGAAATCTTTTTCGTGCTCTGTAATTCTTACATTGTTTCTCAGTCATTGTAGCCTTGGAAAAAAGAATTATCTTTTGTTAAAAATAGTTTGCACGGCAAACAGTAAACACGTCCTTTTGAGTTTGAATACATCATCCATTTTCTTTTTTTCAGTTCTCCATTTTATATAGCGAAAAAAATTTCTTGCGGTCCTAGGCCGTTGGCCTAGTTGGCCTAGTCGGAAATCTGGCGCTGTCCATAGGTAAAACTTTCTTTGTGCGTTTCCGAACGTAAATTGAAAATGGTGCCGGATAAAATCTACTGATATTTATGCAGTACGTTCTTATGACATTTTGTACTTTCTCACAGGACTGTTGTACAATGGTGAACAATGTTTTGTCGACATTAAATATTCTTTCGGTTTTGAGATCATTGTCTTTTGTAAATGTCAGAGATGGCATTGACTAATACTGTCCTAGCCAGAGAAGTAGCTTTCGGTGATTTTAGACTTACTCAGGGTGACGGTTGATAAATCTTCCTGTTTTCCTGGCTAAATCTGGTACTTATTTCGTTCCTTTCTATAGTTTTGTACACCAATGTTTTAAGTCCATAATAGTATTGCACCAGATTATCCGAATTCCGCTGCAAATCAGCACGTCAAGTTTTGAATGCGCAGAATCTCTTAGTTACATTTTAGTTTGTTTGGTTTCAAGGTTTCCAGGGCAGTTTTTATGTCGTCTGCATTTTAGCTTTTGTATCAGCAGAAAATGGCATTATGGTAAGCACAAAAATACATGCACTGACCTGTTGGCGCAACCAACGCAACGGTCCGCTAGTTATTACAATGAATGGCTTTGCTACCATTAAACGTACATTTCTAGATATCAACTGACTCAAATTTAATCCTAATAGTTTCTCGCATTGTCAAAGTTGGATGTGTTTTATCCTAGATACTTAAGATGTCACTATGGCAATTAAAGAATGTATAATTGGAGGAGTCTACATTATTACACACTGGTCCATGTCACACCTTTTTCTGCTACATCCCCTAGCATTTATTCATAAGCTGATACCGCAATAGGTTTTCAGACTTTATTGTTTTCTTTTTTAAAATTCTTGAACCCTTCCACTCTTCTAGAATGACCAGGCTAATATTATTCAATAAAATTTGCTGGACTTTAATTTGTAGCTTTTGGTCAGTATTTAAAGAGCTCTGTATTCAGTAGGTCATCTACTTGCTTATCTCTTTGTTATTTAATTGTTTTGATACCTTATTATCTCTTTGGCCATGTAGGGTTGTTTCAAAGAGACATTGGGTGAGCTCCATGACGTGCAGTTGATCTTACGTGTTTGTTCAGGCTTCATATGTTGGTTTGTTAACTGCCAGTCTTAATATCTAGTAATTTGTTTATTAACTAGTTTGTGACTTAGTTTATATTTTTTTGGGCACAGCTATTTCAAACTGTAGTAGAAAATCATCTGATGCTCTAGACACTATTTCGAACAAGTTTTGCTCCCTGTTTACTAAACGTGACATTGTCAATCTTCTTCCTTTACTAGAACTTAGGACTAGTAAAACGCAGCAGTATAATCAGAATTTCAAACATCTGTATTTTTGATTCTCAAAGCCAAAGAAAAAGACAGTGGCTGCAAGGGAAACTTAACCATAACAGCATTGATTGATGAGCATATGAATGCAAAAACTGAACACCATTCTTTTTCTTTTTCTTGTTGCTTCTTATTATTTTTCTTTTTGAAGCGTACATTTTGTTTTCTATACTGTAAGAAAATAAAAGAATTCGTACGATGTTAAGCTTTACGCTTAAAAAATATAATTATGCTGTAGATCTGCTTTGAGAAATTCTAGTTTGAATAAAGGTAAAACATTTTAAAAATTATAAGTTAAGTGGATGAGATTAGAAAATTTCACAACACTTAACAGTATTTCTACTTTATATTTTTTGTCCGGAGATTTTTCCACATAGCTTTTAGGTCTAGAACTTTTATTGCCTATTCTTTAAGTTTATAGTTGCTTTTACTTAAGTTTTATGATTCATTCAAAATCTTCTGCTCATTAAAATATAACAAAATTTATATCTGCTTGTTATAATGATAATAGTATGTATTCTGAAACTATTTTGTAAATATTAGCCACAGCTGTGTGAATGAATAATTAAATAAAATTTACTATTGTTAAAATCAAGTTTAAATCACCTTTTTTGGCTTCACAAAAGAAGATAAAAATATGAGAATTGTTCTGTTATTATAGGCATGTTTGTTATTGAGGACAAGAGGATTATTTAACATACATAAGTTATATAGATTCATTCTGGTAAACTGAAATTATAAACGTAATTCTAGAATTTAAACGCAACAAACCGTATGTCAACCTTGAAAACTGGATATAGGGATTACTAGGCTTTATTAAATATGTTGATTATAACCCTACTTTTTATCAATTTATACATTCCGTTTTAATCAGAAATTTAGCAAAAAAACATTATTGACACTATTTCTCATTTTTGTATTTTGATAACAATAAAACCAAAAAAATAATGCATTAAGGTCATATTTTTATACCCGATATGTTTTATTTTTATTTTTAAATTTATTATTTAGAAAAACAACATTCAAAGAAAGTTTCTGAATGTAAAAGTTGCATGTAAATAGCAGTCAAACCAGAACAGAAAGAGTAAAACAACGTAAGATACAAATTTTCCGCATGTTTAACCATTGAGCTTACATCCGTGCCTTACATATTTCAGATTAGAAATTTAAATGCATATCCAACGTAGTAAATTACAATAGTACTCCCAGTGAATAATATTAATTACTAGAAATTTCTAGCCTTGGAAATGAAATAACTGTGATTAATAATTTTTTAATTGGACAATATTCGAGTTCATTTGTTTACGTTTTGCTGGACTAATTAATTTTAATCAAATTGACGTTTGCTTGTATATTGTGTTTGACAGCACGAGCTATTTGTATAATACAACATGATATCTAACAAGCCTTGAATATTGACGACTTCTGGGAAATTCAACAGTCATAATCATAACAATGGTGTTTTCCTTCTTGTATTTTTTTTCTTTTCTACAAACAATACATATACTACTTTTCACGTTGGGAAATTACAAGTTGAATAATAAATAAAGCTCTCAGGTATCAAGTTAATTAGTTGAGAAATCAGAACAATGACTAATATTTAAATTGAACACATATCTGAATTGGAAATTCTTTTCTGCTTTTTATATCTAATAACATTAATATTACAATCTTAACAAGGTAAAATTGCAAAGGTTTTCCATCAGTTGCTATTTAAACTGATTAACAAACAAGCTTTTCCAATTTATTGGGTAATTTTAGAAATATTTTATGATGTGAATAGTTTCAGGAAAATACATGATTGATAAAATTTGAAAAGACGTCGCCAAACACTGCCAGTATCATCTTAAGTTGATCATATACATAGGTCCCAAAATTAGTACTAATGGTTTGGAATTGCCCAAGTATTCTTATGGTTATTGAATTTATTTTCTGTAGAGTTATTACTAGGGAATGAAGTATATCTAAAGATTCTGTCAGAAGTAAATTTTGTGTTTCAAATTTCTTAATTATGGTGGGAATGTTGAAAGAGTGAGACTTTACATACGACAACTGAGAAACTAATTTGCGGCTTTTCAAAACACTCCGACAATCTGCTACAGATAGAGCAAAACTTGGATCGAAACTATTAACGATATTTTTGAATTCTGCGTAATGTTCACAGTAATACAGATCAGCTTCAATCCAGGTTCCTCGTCTAGTCAAAATTGGTTGCGGGGTCAAAGAAACATCTTTAAGATGTTCATGGTCATGGTAAACTTGAACCCTAGTTGGAGCTTTCAAAAGCACTTTTTTTCCAGTGTTAATTAAGAAATTTACAAGAGGAAATTTAGTTTTAGCAGCTTCAGCAACGCGATTTAAGGCATGAGCTAAGCAAGTTGTGTGAACCAAATAAGGATAAAAATTTTTACGTTCTGTGTTGCTTTGTACATATATGCCGCACCATGGTTCACCATAAATTTATTGTTGAAAGGGTTACCATTTAAAATACCAACGACAAAGTTTACAATATACCTTCCTTTGACGTCGGTAGTTTCATCGATGCTAAATCAGATGTAGTGGTCTGAAATCAAATCGCTTATTTTTTGAAGAGTCTCTTCGTATAACGTAAGAATGTGCAATCTGGACTGTGTTTGTCGGGAAACCACAGTTTCTTTTGTGTACTTTTCCAAGAACATCTTAAATTCTGGAGTGTCGAGGTTGTTCAACGGAATGTTGCAGGACACCATCATTTTACATAAATCCTTATTGTCTAGAGCAAAGTTCAACAATCTTTTTGGGCACCATTTCTAAACAGCTGTGCCAAAGGTTTGAAATACATGCTGATCAAGACGCTTTCGTCCCGCTTAAATGAAGCCCGTCATGAACTAACCAACATTAAATCTGCTTAATGAATTTTTTAGAGAGGATCTCCGTATTTATTCACTTTCTACACTGTGTTAGTATGAACAAATCAAATGAAAACGAAAGTTCTGCATGGAATTTAAATCAAGACCAAAGCGTAGAACTTACTTGTTCTTTGGATCGACAGTTGTTGCAAGTGTTGGTTGTACAAATAATTGTTTCTCACAGTTGAAAATGATTTCTTTCTACCTTAAGTGTGCAAGGAGTATTTTCATACTGAATACATTAACTTTGAAATGAAACTGCAATAAAAGTTTTTTAGCTCAGATAATACCAACAAACACCTCGTCTCAAGAAGATTTATCTTCAGTTTGATTGATTCCGAATCAGTAATTATTGCAAAGCTGTTCAGTATGTTGCCTTTCACCCATACCTGTAAAATTAAAGTCATCAAGCAGATGTCTGACTCGTCAGACCTGTATAGACTTTCCGTTTAAACTGGCCAAACCTTTTGGACTGCTTGTTAAGTAAGTAAAATTTTTTTGAATCAGTAAAGCTTCTTGTTTTTCTAAGTACCAGTCATAAAATTTACGAAAACGCTCTTTTGGAAATTTTTATTTTTTTATTTTCCCTAATTTTTGCCCTTCACAATGTAATGAAACGTTTACTTGTAGTATATAATATTATTGGATATACAACAAAAAGGGAACAAAGCCCAAAACCGCTAAAAACGATTAATTGCGCTATCACCTTAATTATCATGATGATTTATTACGTCTCTACTATTACACTCCTCCTACCGAGTCTTTGACGTTTTCTGGCACTAGTGATGATTCACACCATTTGTGAAATTCCTGAGGTATCACCTCTTGATTATAACAACTCACTAAGTTCCACGAACAGCGGCACCATAAAACCTCAAAGAAACACCATGTCGGGTTTCTCGACATAATTTTACAGAAAAACTATTGAATATCGGCTTAATCGCACCTATAGTAAAAGCTATACTCTAACCTACATAACAAAAAAGGTCTCGTGTAGACACCAACTTTCGTTTTGGAAATGTAGCATAAAATACCTTATTGTTGGTTTTTGGCAAATGGGGGTAGAAGAACGAACCAGATCAGACGGACTTGCGCAAGCGGCATTATTTTCCCTGAGATTGTGCACCGGCGCACTTTAAGTGCGCATACCAAATTGTATCCACTTAGCTTTCCTCTTTCGCGCTCTGATTTTTTCATTCTCGTTCAAATTTGAAATCCCCGTAGTCCTGTCAATGATAACTGGAAAATCTTATGTTGGTGTTGATCATACACACGACTACTATGGAAACGAATCTTCCCTCCCCCTCAGTCGACGCCTATAGAACCAGACTATGGCGGGAGGTTCCCAAAAACAGCACTCTCTCTCAAATTCCTAGATTCTGACACATGTCTCTTCCCTTAACGGGGACGGAGGTCTCTATTTTGAATATTTATAATCGCCAACGTTGTTATTTGAGCTTTGACAAAGTCATTCTGCGTGCTGGTTTTGGAAACAATAACCGATAAAACTCCTTTAGACATCGTAGAACTTTAGGCAAGTATTAAAAAACTGGCATAATAAGCACAGCTAACAGAAAAGCTTAAAACACATTATACATTTTTTTAGACTGAGACAGTCAAGCCCACAGAACAATCTTAAGTTAGATTTCTCTAAACCTACTTTACTACTAACACCTGCTATATACATTTATAGGGTCTTTGTAGCGAGAAAATCTAATGGGATTTTAGTTAAATACCGGCAAGTGCAGTTATCAGGTTTTTGCAAAAACATATTTTTCCGAGTGGACTCAGTCAAAATGTATATCGGGTTCATAACAAAGACGTTAGATGAAACTAGACTTATTTGGTTGTTCAAGACACTAAAGATTATTCTGGTCTTGTAAATGCGAAGACCTAGTTTTTGGCAAAACATGGACTGAACAGGTTTTTACAGTAACCCTATGATATAATGCGTCCACTGTTTTGCAAATTAGAAATGAACATCTAGCACACGATAGACGCTGTTTCTAAGAAAACTATTTTGTGAGATGCGTCATCTTTAAGTAAAATTAAAAATTCTTTTTGTGTAGTTACTTTTTTTTAGGCAAAACTAACTTGTATACTACCATCATTTAGTATGAATGCTGAGTTCTATTCTTTTTTCAAAACATTTTTAGAATAAATGCCGTTACTTCTGAATTTTAGGTTGTAATTCGGGAACTAGCACAATTGCTTTCGTTTCACTTATTCCTAAATTAAATTCAGTATCACCACCAGTAGAAACGTATTATAAGTACTGATTACTGCTTTCGGTAGCTTTCTTTATCTATACTGTGGCTTTCCAAATTCCCAAAAACGGATATTGTTACCTTTAAGATCAAAGGCTTAGATAGCCCTGTTTTGGTTTTATTTTATAAAATACATATTTTCTTAATTAACGTAATAAAACATATCATATGGGCATCGATAATGATAGTTGCCACCAAACACTTTGTATAGTGTAAATATTGGTCCAAGCCTGAAATGAAGAAAACACTTTCTGCGTCTGGAATCGAATTTAGTTGTAGTACTTGGTGCCCAAAATGGAAAAAGAATATAGCAGAACTACATCATGCAATTGTTCTCTATTCCCATCTGTCTATTGCCAAAATATCTGCTTTGGCTAATGTTCTTAGTTAGATAACGTTTGAATGCATAACAGAACAATTCTTGGACTTGGAGCATGTGAAATTTGCGTTGGATCTCGATTTTTTGTTCACAGTCGTAAAAGATTTCCGGAGAACGACAAGAAACCGATTAGACGGTAACAAAGATAGAGAAAGGAACAAGAAACACAATTAAAACATTAAGTTCTAACTCGAACTTTATATACGCCGAAATCAATGATGATGTCTTCGGAAAGCGCTTAAAATTTGTTAAAACATCAAATCATCCAAATTCCATATTTTAGGAATGAGTAGGACATTTTTTATAAAAAAAGTAGTGAAACGAATGATCTTTGGTGTTTTGCAAAATTTTGTAAACTGGGAAAAGACAGTCCAAGTATGTCTAAGAAATGATTTCCATGTTCTTTGTTTATGTAGTCTTTTATTGAATCCTTGTATTTCCAGGAGGAGAGTTGAATTGAGGCGGGATTTCCTTCATTAGAGATCTGTATCGAGTTCTACCAATCTTGGTGTTTTGCGAAATTTTGTAAATTGGGCAAGGAAGGTCGATAGTATTTCTTTTAAATTTGTTTTCATTTATTTTGTGAAATGGCAAAAGAAATAATGCGTCGAAAGAATGTCTGGAGAATGGTTTTGATTTGCTTTATTTAATTAGTGAATTATTGTATCTTCAGAACAAGAGGATAAATCGGCGGAAATCTTTTTCATAGAACGAAAAAATTAGCAGATTTTATGCAAACGTTTTGTTTGTTTACGTACGTATGCCTTAATTCTTGCCTTTTTTTTCTTGGTTTTATTTCTCTGTACAGATCAATTTTGTTTGCACGTTAAGATTCTTTCTCATTTACGCAAAGATGCGATGTACAAATCCATTAGTCAATCTCCGCTCGCGCTGCTGACATGATTGTGCCTTCAGAGGTACTTCTGTGGCTTCTTGTGTAAAACCCTTTTTGGTTGAACTGTTTGTTCTTGTACATCATGAACAGCACCCATCACTCTGTTTGAGCTCGCCAGTGTAACACAGTCCTAAAACATATAAAAACTTGAAAGATTTGCTCATTCACTTACAGTGATAATTAAAAATTTCTCTGATAGTCAGAATATCATGTGGGAGGGTAGTACTCCGAATTAAAGTAAATTTATGTTAATGGTATTAGAATTACAGTGTTATGTAAGAATATAGAAGCAAGAAATCTAAAACATCTCCAAAGAAAATTTAATATCAACCTTTCTAGAAAATCAAAATATGCAAGTACACCGTCATGCTAAAACGGCGTAAAAAATGACTGTTAACAAATTTTCTCTCTTTCAAAGAAATTTAAACTTTAATGCTGATCTTATTTTAATCAAAACACAGCGTTTTATATCGTAACAATAATTGTATATTAATGATAAATGACTGTTTATGGATGAGTGATGACTAATTGGAATTAACTGATGACAAATCATTTTTGCAATTCAAGCAACTGAACTAGCAAGTCCATTATTATCTAAATTATACCTATTTGTTGCAGCTCAATGAAATTCCAATAAATAATATTTTGAATGTTTTAGATTTTCATTGTATTTAGAAAATGACTTTAAGGTAAATTTCTTTTGAAAAATGTTTATGTAACAGATTTACTTTGAATCTATTTTTTTATTATCAAGGTAGTTTTCATAACATCTTAATGCAGTATTATAATGCGTCTCATTTTTATTAAAGAAACACATTAATATGTTGCAGATAAAATTGATTTCGTAAGTATACCTGTCAACCTGATAAATGACCCTCACACTATTACTACTTCTCATGAATAATTTTTCAGTTTTCATAAGTAATACACACCTTACATTAGACACGTTATTAAGAAACTAATTGAAATATCAGTCTCATAATAAGCTTCTAATAAAACTATTTGTCATACATGTTTAAAACATTAATTTTTAATAACAGGAACTTAATTTATAAATATTAATCGACGTGCAGTAGCACATTTGAATTTAAACAAGGGTTCATTTGCGGAAGCAAATGCATACTAACTAATCCCTTCAAGGGCAAATCAACTCTACAAATAAATCAAATATTAACCACCCATTTTTATTCTTTTATAAAAATTTATTTACAAAAAGAATTTTATTAAAATTAATCGAAATTACGTAGGCAAATACTTGAAAATACGCCTCTCCTTTATGTACAAAGAATCATAGCCCGTACTTATTAAAAGAGTAGATCTCGACTTTTAAGAGTTGCTGGCGTCTTGAAGTTATCAAATGGTACTAGAAAATGTTCTTAGTACTTGAAAGTTGCTGCTTTTTAGTTATCTAGACAAGTTTTTAGTTTAAAGTAATTTTTTTCTATTACAGAACTTGCATGTTTTATATTTTCTTTGTGAGAATTTTGAAATAAAACATTTAACGTTATGTTAATGTTACAGAAGTGTCATCTTTAACTTTTTTATCGTTATCAGTTTAGATTGCATTAAAAAGCAAAAAGGAAAACCGAAACCTTAAACAAAAACTAAATGCGAAATAGAAATAAAAACTTTTCCGGTTGTTTGTATTTCTTACAATATCAAGTAAAAAACTAATGAAAAGACGTTAATCTTGCGGCACTGTATTGATCACCTGAATGTAAGTGTTGATAGGAGAAATGTCGGTGGTGTTGAAGCGACATAGTCAAATAACAGTTGAAGGCAGTAACAAATAAATACAAGTAAACGACATACCTATGCCCAGATTCCAGATCTAACAGCATTTCTCAAATCTATCCAGTTACTTACTCGAAAACAACGCGATTTATTGATGACAGCGCTTAGTTCATAGATGTCATGGACCTTATCTTTAATATGTTGTTAGTCTTAAATTTGACGCATTTGTGCCTGCACTATCAGTTTTGTATTTACTTTGAAAGAGTTTACGGTTTCTAATATAAAAAACACAGTTTACTGTCTTTAATGACGGTTTACGGTCTTTAGCGACGGATTTACGCCAATACTAAAAAGAAACGATTTTAAAAGTTTGTAAATTTCCTAAATTAATCAGCAAATGAATTTTTTGACAGAAATCGTGAAATCCTGCTTTAACATTCCTAGAAAAGCAATTGAAGTTATGTTGATTTATGTTAATAACATAACTAATTGCATTCAATTATAAAGTGTCATGGCTTCAAACTATTCCTCACCAAGTTGCAAAGTATTCCAGTTATGCACGCAAAAATCTTGTCTTCGGTAGGTAGGATAAAATATAAAATATCAGCTCTGAACAATTTTATTAAAAATGGTGCGTTGCACGGTATCTTGTATCTTATAACTTTCATTGATAGATATATTTCAGATAAGCCTTGCATCGATGTTGTTGCATTTTCAGGTACGACCTCAGTGCACTATGTTATTCCAGATCAATACCTTAAACGACAGTTAGAATTGCAATTTTTTATATAAAACAGATATATTTAAAGAAAAATAGTTACGTGTACTATATTTTACCTTTATATTAGAAATGCCCTTTATACAGGGTATCTCAATGGCCAGTATTTGGTTTCACCCCAAGACGTTCTCTTGGAAGACCTCCAGAAAAACAGGTCTGCTGGACTCGCCGGCGGCGGTAGACGACATTCCTCTTCATGATACCTTTGTCCAATCAAACCGCTGTGATAGAACTTTAGACGTTTTCGGCTTTCGTTTTATAATGGAAAGGCAGTCAGCTTCTTGACTGGAGACGTCCCATTTTTCGGATGGGGTTGCAAACTTGCTCGAATCGTAGTGATAAATAGAATATAGATATGGAGTGGAAATCTTCGCCATATAGTGCAAACCGTCATCATAGCCAGCCCATGGTGGAGACCTCAGCATCAAGAAACGTCTAGAGCATCGTTTCAAGGATTTGTATGTTGTCAAAGCGAAATAATGTGTGGAGTATCGAATGACATCCAGCCAGCAGGACGCAATGGTAACAGAGTTGTGTTAGAAGATTAGATTAGATCAATAGCTGCGAGTATCTAATAAGGTTATACACTTTTGTGTTGCTAATTAAATAATGATATAAAAATGTTATCTTGAGATGCTACTAACTATTCTTAATTGTTTTCTAACTTTAAAATTTTCACCGCCTTAAATTTTTTATATTTGGCGTTGAAGCTCTTTATATGGTTCTACATTCTCACTATCCAAAGACGACTTAATTGCAAGAATTTATAAACGTTTTGAATTTTGAACGAAGTCTCTTTGAAGTGTTGCCGACTGAGATGAACAGTGAAAGTCGCTCCTTTTCACCAAAAAGTTGCTATTTTGCCTCTGCTTTATTAGCGCCCATTTTTATATGTAAGAATCAATGGAGATCATTTTTCTCGTTTCCGAGCATTATCCCTGGGCGTCACAAATTGAAACGGAGAGGTCCTTCTTGCAGTCCAAACTGACACGGGTGGATTCCCCTTGAAGCCCTAAATTGACACGGTGGTTCCCCAAAGAATCACGGGGGTCCCCCCACAGGTCGTTTTCAACAAATTGCCAACAGAAACAACATTTTAAAGAATTTTATAGTAATAGCGTTTTAAATGAAATCGCCGCTACGTCACCAAGTGCACAAAAAATCGTTGTTTTTGCGACAAGTCGTTACGATCGACAACACTGCTGTTTGACCAAGAATTACTTTACGTGAGTATTGGAAATCCCCGACTAGCAAGCTGTGTAAAGTATGAGCACTGCAAGTGCATTCCACGTGCACAGCATCAGCTGTCACAGTCAGAAGTATAGTTTGCCGATGAAAATAGCGAAATAAAGATTTTGATAGTTAGCTATGAGATTTTCCAATTCATGTGAACATTATTAAAGCAGGCAATTATATTCCTGTAAAATGACATAACACTATTGACAAATATACTTCATCTTAAAGACTGCCTTGTTTTGTAAGATATCATTTCCTTACCCAGTATAAATTAATTGTACAAAACCGATGATTATTGTACATTTGGCAACACTGACAACACCGCTCACCGAAAAGCCAAGCGAATAGAACTGGCAGGTGCTGTGGGACTTCGGTAGCTTGCATGGTGCCTCACTCCTAACGATCCATTGCAAAACCAAACTGGAAAACGCTGATAGTTTTGTGGCGGCTTGTAGACATTTCTGCCTTCAGTGGCATTGTTTGATGGTAATTGTGGAAATTCGGCAACGACCTGGGTCCTCGATTCCTATGATCTGTTTCAGTCACGGTAGAGGAATGCTCCAATGGCAGGTATAAGAATGGTCCATGACACTTCATCGACAACTATTTCATTGACACTTTATTAATAATGACATAATAGAACAAGATAGATGAAAAACCAAGTCGGACTGCCAACTTAATTGGCTCCCAGCACCACATTGGATATATTTTATAATCATTACAAAATATAAATGAACAGTCAATTATAAATATGAATAAATTAATCAATAATATTAACTACAGCTAATCCTTCTGAATATCCAAATGGTGGGCAAGTTCACGAAGATACCAATCAAAATCATTTTGACCATACCTTTCCACAATTCGGAAAATGCCATCACAAGTAATACGGTACTTCTTCCGTCTAAGGACGGTTTTCAGTATTTTGTGGCTTCTTCAACTTCTCAATAAAACTCCAAATGCTTGGGTGGTAACAGCCAACAATTGAGGAAAACTTCTTATGCCAACTCTCGATATAACTGTTCGTCTTCCGAAGACCAGCCAAGGTGCCTTTATATTGATTCCACATCTTAAGTGGATCCGATGGAGGCATTCGCCTATTTCCACGAAAAGGGTGTCCAATCCAGTTATTTTCAAAATAGTCCATTAATGAGTGAAAAATTTCTTCGTGCTGCTGATAAAACTGTGAACCCTCAACGATTTAATGAACTTTTAAAAAGGAACAAATGCCAAAGACATCAGCTCTCGAACGTTCAAAGTAAAGTCTGGATTACCAATATCAGTATACTTTGCTACTAGATCAGGAGATCTTTGAATCTGCCGCCAGAAACATTAACCAAAGTGAAAGAAACAACCACGAAGTTGAATCCATTGAAAATTTCAGTAAAGGCTCCATATGATGCTGATTCGAAATCTGTCATCACTGCTGTTGGCTTTAGATCAGATTTCAAGTTTTTAGTTGCTTCAGAACTCCCTTGCAGGTGGTGTTGATCTTGTTTGACAGAAGAATGTACACCGAGGAGGAGCTGTCTTGAAGGTGCCATCGCAGAACCAATGATCAGAAGAAGACAAGACTGGGATTTCTTTCTGTTGAAAAAAGGAGGATTTGATTGGGGTCACCTGCTCCGCTGTCGAAAAGAAGGAAATCTTCCCCAGAAGATTACTTGAATAAGGACCATCGATGACTAGTTCACTAAGTGAAGGATTTGTGCTCTTCTGAATTCTTTGCGCAGCCTTCGAAATAGCAGGAACAGACGGCAAAACCGCTTAAACACATTCCGGAATTCCTCTAGTAGCTTCGCCAATTATCTGTTGCGAATTATCATTTGTAGTCAATGCCTTTTCTCTGGCGATGGTCATGACCTTTACTGCTCCAACTTTTCCTCCCCGTGGTAAATAGTTGTGGTTATCGTTTTCATGAACAATGGCACGATGTTTGGTAGCAGCTTGTCCTTGGCATGATCCAGTGAAATATTCTTCATATTTCCAAAAGGTTTTATCTTCTCGGGTTCTTTCCTTGTCATAAATGAACCCCTTCTTAAAAAGTTGCTGCTTGTTCTTGCTGCTGGTAACATATTCCAATGGCATTTTGATGATCACGTATCACAAAGACCAAAGAACGATTACTTGTGTCTTTTGAAATTATTTTTGATTCCACAGGGTGTTTTATAAGAGAGTGACATTCTAGAAACTTTTTTTTACAACAACTGTGGTGTAGGGTACCGACACTTTCCGCGTTATACAATTATTTGTTGTGATATATCATCAAACTTCTCCTTACTCTTTCATTCCTTTAACTCTAGGTAAAATTGAAACTATGGTAATAAAATTTTGTCTTTATAGAGGACGCTATTGAAATAAACGGAACCTGAGTCTACAGTCGAAATTAGGTCCAGTTTTCTAAATAAACTTATATCACACAATGCATTGTTTTTGAGATACAGTCTGTTAAGATTTCAAAAGAATTTCTTGTTTAGAAAAACTTTTAGAAGTGTAAACTTCAATCCTTCTGTCTTTATCAATATTTTGAAAATTACCTTCAGTACTCAGAGTAAAATATTTCCAGTTTTTCGACAGATTGTCATTTAGACAGCCCTTATAATGAGAAGAACCTAGAAAGGTTAGACTAGAAAACGAGTTTAAGTCTCATGTAAGTGTATATAAATGAGTGAGCTTAAGCACCACATTCGGCGGTTTGTGCGAAAGAAGAATTCAGTCTGTCAATTGTATTAAGTTAGTTATAAGCATAAAAACATCTTGTTGAATAAAAATTTTAGTTGGAATAATAAAAAAACTGATGATTCTACTTTAATGTAGGTGTGTTTATGTTGACACTATTAAGAAGAAATTCAAAGAATTTTAAACTACATCATGTAATTTTGATTGAATATAAAAAATTTTTCTTAAAACGAACATGTTTTGAGTTCATTAACTTTAACTAACAGAGAGAGTGTAGGCTTTTTTCAGAGCTACCGCTCGAAATTTTAATGTCGACTATTTCGTATGTGTCATAAAAACTGAATCTTCCTCTTACAAATATGGTAAGAAGAGATCAATAACTTGTGAAACCTTAGCCGAACAAGACTTGTCAGTTGTCACATAATGTAAACATGTCATATAAAGAAATGCATTCCTCATAAACTCCACCTTGTCCTTGGAGCATACAGACTTTCTGTATGCAAAACCACAAACCTTTAGCGTCCAGAAGTTCTTAAACAAACATTATCTTTTAATCTTCTAATTAATTTGTCTTCTAATGAGGTATGTTTCTTTGTTAAATAAACAAACGCAATGGTGCTTGAGTGGTTGATTTTAAAAATGAAATTCTTTAAGGGTCTGAAACGAGTTATGTTTCAATTTTAATACAATGACAGGAAGATACCATAAATATAAACATTAAAGAAAACAGAAAAATGCTGCACCTAAACCACAATTAGCAATTTGTGGTTTATATACGTTCCTTTTGATGGAGGTAACATGTTTAGGTGCGCAAATATATTAAGTTTATTACATTCACAACAACAATCAACACTTAAGGGATGGGTGCCGCTGCCAGCATTACCATACAATAGAAACTTATTACTAATCTACAGCCGTGCAGTATAACTTGACTTTTAGGTGTCCATTATTTTAAATGTTAGAAAGATATATTAATTTGGCACAAAACTCTAATATATAATCAGAGAATGAATATTGTAATCATTGTCCTTCCTTCTTCCCAAAAAGGAGTCGCTAAATATGAATAATGATAAGTTATGATTTGATTAATAATATTGTTTAGACATTGAGATATTGATAAACGTAAACGTAGTATACTAACAAGCAAAGGATTAAAAATTGTTTTTAAATTATCAGCTTCTGTAAATGATGTTGTAGTCGCAAGGTCATGGCACTTGACATATGACATAATGCATCTTCAGATCTCTAAACCAAGTTAAGAATAATGATAACCAGCTGGTAGTGGTGGTCATTAATTATACTTACTTGCTTTTTAATTGGCTCAAATCGCAAAGACAGCCGTCCTTTTAATTTTAAGTTACACGAGGATACTTTAATGACGTGTGTAGAAAATATCGCCCAACAATTATCGCACAATTCCTTGAGTAATATCGAGAAATAATTTGTTATTTAATATTTTTCTATGGATAATAAATTGTAAAACCTTGGCATTTTCAATATTTTGGGAAATTTACTCTAACTGCATCTTGAAGGTAAATGCAGTTTTATATTTACAGAACTTAACAGTTATATTGATATTATTTAAATAAAATTCATATTAATCTGATAGAAACCAGAAATATAAATTTATTAATAGATTAGCATTTTAAAGCATTCAAATTTGAATGGAAAAATAAATTCACCGCTATTTATCCACCGCCTTTTTGCAGGAGATGAATAGGAGAGAAAACCAAAATATTACTAAACTGTTTAAGTACAGACAGAATTTATTAAATGATTCATCCAAAACAACGCGAAGATGGTACAATTTTTTTAGTAAAACGAAAATATTCTGATAAACCTTAAATTTTTGTTGTTAACAACAAAGAAACAGAAAAGAAGAAATCTAGAAAAATTAAAAATTAAGTACCTGTTGTGAAAAGACAATATTGGCATTACATCCTGGTTTCCTGCTAAATCAATAAAGGCAGTAAAAATAATCAAATGGATCCATGCTAAAATGAATCTTGGTATAAATAAAAGTGAAAAGCTAATTTTACTTAATTGAAATTCTCGGTACTTTTACATAATAAATTAAAACGCCGAAGTCGTTCTGTTGTTTTCTTTCAAATCGTCTTAAGATTATAAACCAGTTCAAACCACCACGTTTAAAAATTAATTATGTATAGCACTGGGTTTATAACTTGCCACTCAACGTAGACAATAAAAACCTTTTATCACTAGTTTTGCCGTTTATGAGAATACAATTTCCGCCAATTACACGTTACTAATTCGTTGCAGCATCTAAAGCGAAGCAATTCCCATCATTTGAAGTACAAAACCATTTAAACTCATTACACATCTTGTTGGACTAATGGAAACAAGAAATCAATTCTACAGTTTTGCTCCACATGCTACATGACAGTACATTTTAATGGACATCAAATGTCCATAATTATACGAATGGTTTGTCTGTATACAACGTGTATTGCATGAACATGTACCGTACATGAAAAATTCTTATGCGAACTCGCTTTCATTTCATGTAATTTTAATTTGCATTTTGTTCAAGAGGATTCTTCACGTGATTTCCTATTTTAATTATACTATTAGTTCTGTATTTTTTTATACGTACCGCCATAGCTAATTGACAATTAATTTTTTCAGGAGTGAGATATGTAGAACCTGTTTAGAGCGGATAAGTACTCATAAAGTTTATAAAATGTGTACATACATTCGAAGCATTCAGCTTTTAGAAAATACAATTCTAATCTAATTACGAAGACATCTCCTCTCTTTTCATTGGAGGGACAAACTGCAACAAAATCCAAAAGTTCTCTCTCTATTATAACTACGCTCTACTACCATTACTGCAGCTAATTTCAACAAACACTTGAATTGTTTAACTTTTCTTGTCAATGCAGCTGTAGAGCAGGTTTTATAATTATAGTCTTTTTGGCTATGGTTAATTTCATACAAAGAATGGAGGTGGAACAGTCATATACTTAGAGATGAAAAGCAAGGGAAACAGCAACACCCAAGCCCAGCAGGACCCTTGTTGTAAGTTGGCACTTCTTGCATCGTTTTGGTGTTTTTAGGTCTTAAAAGCAAACTATGGTATAAGTGAAACGTAAAATACGAGGGCGGTTCAGTAAGTACCCGTGTTTGACGACAGAAGGTGTTCCTGAGGGAAGTTGGTGTTATCATCGTGTGCTGCCATCTATCAAACGACGGTATAACAAATTGCAGACTGATTGATAGGTTAGTTTGGATTTGACAGCCATTTGAGTAAGACGTGTTTCGTGATTTTAGCTAAGATGGAAAAAGAGCAGTATCGTTCGGTAATTCGCTTTCTGTTTTTGGATGAGAAAAAATGCGAGGAGATAAAAGCAAAGTTGGATGCCGTTTATGGAGACACTTCGCCATCTATGACCACAGTTAGATATTGGTTCAACGAATTTAAACGTGGGCGAACATCCGTTTTTGATGAGGAGCGACCAGGACGCCCGGCAGACGTGGTTACCGAGGAAATCATTCAAAAAGTCCACGACATGATTCTCGCTGATCGACGAACGAAAGTGCGTGAAGTAGCAGAGGCCGTAGGTGTGTCGACCGGAACGGCAATTAATATTTTACATGATAAGTTGGCGATGAAAAAATTGTCGGCGCCATGGGTGCCGCGATTGCTAACGGTGAACAACAAGCGGATGCGGCTGTTAACTTCGAAGCAGTGTTTGGAGCAATTTAAGCGAAATCCGAAGGAGTTTTTGCGTCCAGTTGTCACCGTTGATGAAACCTGGATTCATCATTACACACCAGAAACTAAGCAACAATCAAAACAATGGATTTCTCCCGGTGAATCTGCTCCAAAGAAGACGAACGAAGATGGTTCCATCGGCCGGAAAGGTCATGGCGACGATTTCTTGGGATGCGAACGGCGTCATCCTCATGGATTTTTTAGAAAAAGGAAGAACGATCACTGGACAATACTACAGTGAGTTATTAGACAGCTTCGACAAAAAATTGAAGGAGACACGGCCGCATTTGGCGAAAAAGAAGGTGCTGTTTCACCACGATAACGCACCAGCACATTCAACCGGAGTTGTCGCCGCCAAACTACATGAATTGCGTTATGAATTGCTGCCGCACCCCCCGTATTCACCCGATCTGGCTCCCTGCGACTTTTGCTTGTTTCCTAACATGAAGAAATGGCTCGCGGGAAAAAAATTTAGCTCAAACGAGGAAGTCATCGCCGAGATAGAGGCGTATTTTGGAGAGTTCGACAAATCCTATTTTTTGGAGGGGTTAAAAAAATGGCAGGAACGTTGGGAGAAGTGTATATTTCTAAAAGGAGACTATGTTGAAAAATATAAAAAAAATTCTTGAAAAAAATTGTGTCTTCATTTCTAACACGGGTACTTATTGAACCGCCCTCGTAGTATGGAGATAATTAAGGTAAGACTGAGGCTGCACAGTCTTGAAACTCAATCTCTTTATAACTTCTCCTAACAACCGATAAACCTGTTTAAGTAAAGGATATTAAAAGAGGTACTTCCTTAAGTTATGTTAATAATTTATATTTCACGACCGGTTTCGATTTCCATCATCTTCAGGTGAAAATTGTCTATTTATTTCACCTGAAGATAATGCAAATCGAAACCGGTCGTGAAATATAAATTATTAATATAACTTAAGGAAGTACCGCTTTTAATATCCTAACATTATACCTTAAGCGATGGATTTACATCAAATTTTTAAGTAAACTTCAAGGATATACATCTGAACTTGCTCTGGATACTACTGTTACACAGCTTAAGAACGAAACTCGTCAAGGGACGCAAAATAAGGTTGCTAGCTATTCGATAATTGGTTGCCGAAAGGACTTCCTATGTCTGATTTGGAGCTTGATGGGTACCCTCTACGTCTATCTCGAAGAAAACAAACATACAGTTTACTATGCTACTACCAGGGGCATGGACACATGCTTAAGGGCACCGACCTTGTTAATTCACTTGATTAATCAAAATACGAGGATGGTCTGAAAAGTTTCCGACCTCAACGTGAAGATGGCAGCACTCGTAAATAAAAGCTACTGAATTTCGTTGTTCATCTGTTGACAGTTACTCACCAAAGTTTCAGCCATTTTGGACGCGCAGTTTTTATGTAACAGTCGTTTGAGTGAGTTGATGTGAGTTTTTTTCTGAAAATGGACAAAATCGAGTATCGAGCTGTCATTAAATATTTATTTTTGAAAGGCAATACGCCTTCGCAAATAAAAGATGAGTTGGATTCTGTGTATGGGGACTCTGCACCATCATTTACCACAGTGAGATTTTGGGCTGCTGAATTTAAACGTGGCCGTAACAGCTTGGGAGACAATGAACGTTCGGGACGTCCAAAAACTGCAACTACCGACGAAAACATCGCCAAAGTTCACCAAATGGTGCTAGACGACCGCCGAATTAAAGTGAGAGAGATAGCAGAGGTTATGAACATGTCAAAAGATCGTGTTTGTCACATATTAAATCAACATATAGCCATGAGAAAGCTGTCCGCGCGTTGGGTGCCGCGTTTGCTCACGTTAGACCAAAAACGTGTTCGAATGAATATTTCCAACGCTCTTTTGGCGCAGTTTAGGCGAAATAAATCCGAGTTTTGGCGCCGATTAATTACTGTAGATGAAACTTGGATACACCATTATACGCCCGAAACAAAAATACAATCCAAACAGTGGACTGCAAAGGGGGAACCGGCTCCAAAAGAAGCAAAAACTGTTTTTTCGGCTGGGAAAGTGATGGCGACTGTTTTTTGGGATAGTCATGGAGTTATTTTAATCGATTATCTTCAAAAAGGAAAAACCATTACAGGAGCATACTATGCATCATTACTTGACAAGCTGAAGGCAGAACTTGCGAAAAAACGGCCACATTTGCAGAAAAAGAAAATCCTGTTTCACCAAGACACCTCACACCTCAGCGGTTGCCATGGCGAAAATCCACGAATTACAGTTTGAACTGCTTGACCATCCCCCCTACTCACCAGATCTAGCCCCAAGCGACTTCTTTTTGTTCCCTCATCTAAAAATTGCGCTCAGAGGACAAAGATTTTCGTCAAATGAAGAGGCAATCAGCTTCGTGAACAATTATTTTGCAGAGAAAAATGCCGAATACTATTTGGACGGGTTACAGAGATGGGAGCATCGCCGGGAGAAGTTTGTAGAGTTACAAGGAGACTATGTTGAAAAATAAAAAAAAATTTTCAGAAAAAATGTCTTGTATCTTTGTTAGATCGGAAACTTTTCAGACCACCCTCGTAAGTACTTTTCGTTGTCACAGTGTAGAGGATGATCATTGACCTACTACGCTTTACAACCAAACCGATTTTTTTGGTCTCTGTGGCAGAAGCGGATTTAGGTTTGATTGCGCCCTAGGCCTATTTTGATACAGCGCCCTTTTCGTTTTTTAAAGGTGTATACAGGGTGTAAAGGAAAAGGCGGAAAGAAACTTCAGTACGTTATTCTACTGTAAAAAATAATCAGAAAACCTCGATGCCGTTTTGCTGTTGAAGAAGTTATTGGAAGTTGTAAATTGCTTAGTTGATTCCGCATTCTTAATAAATACAACAAAATATTAATTTTTAAACAGAGTTTAAACGTAAAAAAACACTCATTATGTACCGTTTGTAGGTTTTTTTGTACTAATGTATTAGTAATCCACTTCTTAAAATGATAAATTCCTTGCAAGAAATGCCTTTTGAAAATATTACAACGTTGCACGTTATTAACAATTGTAACTAACATACGAGATTGCACGTATACAACTCGCGTACTTACTCCTTTAAACGTACTGCGTTGCCAAATTTAAAAAGCCTTAATTACTAATATTTTTAAAAAAGACAGTTAAGGCTAAATTGGTATAGGAAGTTTCTTCTTATTTTTGAGCACAGAATAACGTACTGTAGTTTTTTCTCGCCATTTTATATAAATTTTATATAAAATATACAGGGTGTCTAGTAAATGACAATAAAGCTTCAGGTAAGCCTGTTCTTCTATGAGTGCTTACTGCAAATCAGCAAAAAGAAAATTTCTCCTCAGCTTAGTTTTCTTGTACAAGTGATGAGAAGTAAACATCTTTAACATTAAATAAACAGAAACTAAAGAATCGACTCCAAATTAAACCATTACGAATTCAACAAATGAATCTGGTGAAACAATAATAATAATTTCTCTTTTTGAAGACGTTGTTAAAAATTGAATTCTTACTATAAAATAGATATGACAAACATGCAAGTCTTGGGTGTACTAATAAATCCGATGAAATTAGTTGCTAGCAATTCTTTCAAGTTTTGACAATTTTATGATCCATTATCACTGGAATAAGATTGATAAATCTTTGATTTCTTGCAATACTTTGGTTCCTTACTTACTTATCCTCTTCCTCGTATTACCGGTTAGGTGTTGAGGGTTGTATTGCAAAGTTCTCCCCAGGCTCTTCTGTCCATCGCCAGTTGTCTAGCCTCCGGCTACCGTTTTATAAGTATTTACTTTTGTGTTCTTATTTACTTTTCTTTTCCAAAAGAAAGTTGTCTTCAGCACATTAAATAGTCCAGTTGCGTTTTTCAGTCTGTTATTTACATCATTTTGCAATCGAACATGGCGCCCAAGTACTTCAATATATTAGTTTGTTTTAGTCTTTGTCCATGTACGTTAACATCCAATGTTTCCTGTGTGTTAGCTATTACCACCACTTCGGTTTTATTCAGGTTAATATTCATGTCGTATTCTTCCAAGGACTCTTTCCACTTTAAAATTGTTTCTTGTAATTCCTTTACTTGGTGCTAGGAGTAATAAATTATCTGCGTATAGGAATTCTTTAATAAATATGTGTTGGAGATTTGGTTCCGGTATTCAAATAATTTTGTTTTTGCCTGCAGCAGCGTTGCCAAGTTTAAATTTCTTTTATTGGTTCGTTTGGCAAAGCTAAGTACGTTGGAACGTTCGTGTTTTCAATTTTGGCATCTTAAGAGGTTGAGGAAGGCTACTATCTAAAGCTTTATTGGCATTTACGGGACACCCTATACAATAATAGAAATATAAAAAAAAACAGTTGCTGTGGCAAAAGACAAACAGTTGAGAAAAATGTATTCAATTTCTTTATATTTATATAATTCCCGAAATTTTTAATTGATCAATTGATATTTGTTTTATTTCAATAATTAGATAGTTAACTACGTTAAGATATAATTTTCGGATGGAAAAATAATATTTTTGAAACACCTCTAAAATTTTTTCATAGTCACCGGGAAACTCCATGAATCTCGAACTTTTATCGTCTCTCAAATCTTGGCGCCCTAGGCCCAGGCCTCGCGGGCCTAAGTCTAAATCCATTACTGCTCTGTGGGCTAACAAGTTGGATATTTCATTACTAACCTTGAGAAATTGAAGACCAAGGATCTAGCCTACCTCAAAGCTAAAATTCAGTCAAACTTTAACAATGCAAACTGCCTGGGGGTTCTTTTCCATTCTCTGTGTTGATTTCGCCATTTTGTAGC
This sequence comes from Ignelater luminosus, assembly GCA_011009095.1. Taxonomy (NCBI): domain Eukaryota; kingdom Metazoa; phylum Arthropoda; class Insecta; order Coleoptera; family Elateridae; genus Ignelater; species Ignelater luminosus. The sequence goes on along the minus strand of VTPC01090647.1, from coordinate 210,793 downwards.
TATCCGTCATAATTCGACCTAATTTAGTACGGAGATTGAAAAGTCTCTTGTACTTCTTTGTAATTATTTATGCAATGACATTGTAAGAATCATATTCAAATAACTGAAATAGTCACTGACGAGCCTAAAACTCTACGGGCTACCTTCACGATGATAATTCTTGATCATACTTTAGACACTGCAGTTTCTTAAAATTAAAGATTAATTTTAAAAAGTTAAATCAACCAGCATGTGAATCATCTTTACTCCTGAAAATTGCCGAAAGCGACTTATTTGAAAGTTTTTGATGGATCGATATGGGTTCTAGAAGTGGCCAACGTGGCATTGACACATAGAAGTGATGACAGTTTTAGAAACTGCAAATTTAGCCTTTAAAGTCAAATCTCTGTTCAAAGAAACACGACTGCACACTTTTTAAAAAGCTCTTAAGTGTCAGTTTGGGTGATAATACAATGAAGATCGTTTCTCAGTCCCCAAAAGGACTTAAGGCCATTTCAGGCTCCATCTGGCTTTTTAACCTGATGAGCTATGTTGTGTGAATACTAACATTAGCACACCAAGGTCGTTCTTTTACTTGAAACTTGATAGTCACCTGGGTGTGCCAACGTTTTGTACGTCCTGCAGTATAGAACAGACATATGGAGGTAAAGCATGTCCGCTGATGAGTTTGGTAGTCTTGGTCGACTAAGATGGTGGAGTTGACTGAAGTACTGGCGAAGTGCGAATGGGTGACGTTTTTAGTGAAGCCGAACGGCTAAACATTGTTTCGTAGTACTTATCAGCCATTGAGATACATCTATTTAGAAATAATATGCATTGCACCACAATACAAGGACGTCCAGTGGACAGTACCGGGTGCCTACAATATTCTAAACGTGGGGTCACCCGAACAGCAACAGAGAATGATAGTCCTGTACAAGATACAAGAGGCAGTATCTGAACACGCCGATCACCACGTGTAATTTGAGAGCCCTCTTGGCCAACTGAACAACTAGCCACCAACAGTGCCACTAGCGAGGTGGCCCGGGGAACGCTGGCCTTACAGGATCGACCCTTCTCTCACAGGTACGCGCAATGAAGTGAGCAAAACTTCGTTTCTTTTTTAGAGTTGTCTGACATTTTATAATTGCCTTTATTATTTTTATTTAAAAAAGCTGCATGCTACTGGTTGTTCAGTGAACTGAAACCGGAACACTATCAACTTTGCTGGCGCGGACCTCCTTTTACACATCTTGGATTGAAGACGGCCGCGGGCGATTCTAAGTTGGCAACAAACTGAGCTTTTATTAGATTAAGTAGTCGGTCGCGACTATTCTGACTTCGCTTAATCCTTAGTATCAGTATTTTAACTATCTAGAGGCATCCAGTATATGTTGCAGTTGTTAAGAGACTTGTGGTATAATAATATCTGCTTGTTGTAGATCCGTCTTTACATATATCTTGAAAGAGAAAGTTAAATATGTCACAATCAGTTCTGCGACATATTCCCATGCCATGTTCTTCAAGCTTCCAAGAAACAATGATTTGTTGTGAGGTCATGAAATTATTGTAAAGCATCAGAAATAGAACAGATCGGTGTAAGTAAAAAGAAGTGTGTAAGGTGAATATGATGAGAAACGTTCCTCAAGTTCCTTTAACAAGAACTTTTACAAATTTCAAAAAAAATTATCTGGTACACCAAATCGTTGTATTAAAGTCCATAAAACTTCACGATTGGCACAATGAAAACTGAATAATTTGCTGTTTTGGCAATTAGGTCTTTTGTGAAGTTAACATTGGAAAGATGTAACATTAATCGTAGCAAATTTGGGACGGTTTGCCTCTAAGAGGACTCTCTTGCCTCTCTTCTACGAGCAATAATCTGTTAGACATGCCTTTCACTGGGACTTTTTCCAGTTACGGCAAGTAACAAATCTAAGAGAGATATCTCTGTTACTATAACATGTGCTTTCCGGAAATGTCAACTGTGTATGAGTACGTTTTCTGAAATCATGAGAAATTCATCGGGTAAGAGCTATCTTAATCTTCTTGACAAACTAAGAGGTTACAAGTCCAGAAAAACAGAGAGAGAACTGAAAAACCGAAAAGAAAGTTTGCAGCAGTTTGTAATCAATTTTCTTAAATCAAAATCTCATACAATACAAAGATTTTTGTTTAAGTTGCTATGTGGACTTTTCGATTTCGTTAGACAATCTGCTTCACTTCATATCAGTGTAATTGACAGAGTTACTTTAATTATGGTATTTAAGACTACTTTAGTAACAGTTGGCATAGCATTACTCTTTCTGTAAGATTGCAGTTTGTGAGGTTATGAATACAGAGACAAGTTTTGGGTTGTCGTATATTTGGTCCAATCGTATTATCTCATTTTTGAGTATCTCTTCTCTTCAGCATTTAAATAGAATTGCTTTGCGTTTTAGTTAAAAGTTAATATGTAGGACTTGCTGCTGATTTATGATGGTGCCGGTGGCGACATCAGAAACCATTACTGTAGGCTCGCTGGTGTTGGAGTAATTGTTGGTGGATTTTTTGATTGTTGGTGTAAAGGTATTCGATATGATGAGCGATCAAAAAAGTCGAGGGTGTTTAAAGGAGTAAATGGTTGGTATAGTAAAACTGAAAGATAACATTGAAAATGATGGTTGCTGTTGGTGAAATGATTTCGGCAGTGTAGAAGTGCAGAGCACTGCAGGGTAGAGTATGGTGTCATTCTCCTTATAGTTTTTGTAGAGATGACTTTGGTGGCTCGGGGGTTTACTAAAGTCCCCTTTCCAAGAGATGTTCTGATCATGGAACCAAAGGTTCCTACCGGTAGTGGAAAAGTTTTTCCTTTCTACTGTATTTCCGAAGCAGTAAAACACCAGTTGGACCTGCGCAATCTTGAAGCACAGGAGACTGGAGGAAGAGAGTTTCAAACTTCGGCAGGCTGATAAACAGATCAGAAGTAGCGACAATTGTGGCCGGAGAGGATTAGGACTTCTTATAAGTTGCGCTTTCATTAATGCCAGTCATCACCCGACATATGTAGTATACTGAATATATTGTCTTGGCAAATCTGATTATGTACCTAGCAATATTATCTAAGTACCGTTACCTCGTCGTGGACTTCCTGCGTGACTAACTCCTTTGTTGTTCTGGTCACTGATAAATCAATCCAGTAGTCGGCTTTGCCTATCCCAATTTACTTCCTTTCCAACGTAATGATTGCTATTAATTAATTACCACATATTAAAAATTATGTCATTAAATTAATTTGTAATTGTAAGATTTTATTCAGCAGTAATTGTTTAGATTTAACTTCATGATTTAGCTATTCAAGATTGTAGATAATGATGTCAACTGTAAATAAACGTCATTAATAAATATTGTTTCTACAAACTATAAGTTGAAATAATGTTGAAGCCATTATTTTATACCAACACCTTCACTAAAATAAATGAAATGACAATTAGAATATAATACAATCATTTATACAATACAAAAGCGAGAAACATAAAAGCATTAATATTAGTATACATTAAGCACTGTTGCTAAAACAAATCATGACAATGATAGATCGACGGGACTACTGCTCTTACAACATTCTTTGCAACAAAGGTCAATAGTGTATATAACCTACTAGTAAAATTTTTTATACGCAAACCGTTGATTTTACTGACCTGTAAATGCGCCAACATAAAAATCCGTTAGCTAAAAATGTTATTTTGCAAAAAATAATTAAACATCATCTGATGCTACAAGCAACACTTCTACTAGTTTTAATAAGTGATTTATGGCCGTATAGGAATGACCAAAGGAGTTTTAGCTTGAAATTTGAATCTTAAGTGTTGAAAAGTTACTTGCTAGACGTAGAGGAATTGTACGAACGTGTATGGAAATGTTAAACACATTTTCCGGGTGTTACAGTAACTGGTGATGTATCAGCATTAGTGTATAAGTTGCCCTACGCTATATTATGGCATGACATTGCAATATCAGTTTGCTGATAAGTAAGTAGTTGTCATTTGGAGGAGTTATATCAAATCCACACCCAGGGTCGTACGCATTGTAGCAAAACGTGGTGTTAAGGAATTTGTAATATGCAAAATACCGCACAAGAGTGAGTGTTCTTAGCAAATTTATATATGTAATGTAAGGTGTGGCCGTCAGAGTGCTTTTGGTTTATCATGCTGCGACTTAATTAGTGTTTCAAAAGGATACATTTACAGCAAATAATGAGTGGTCCCTTTTAAATTATCTCGTTATACTGAAAAGATTGTTTCAGTTCATATACTGACTTTCATGTAGATTAGCATTTACGCAAATGGATTTGATGAATGAGTTTTATTAGTATTTGTTGCTTTTAAGGTATTCTGTACGCGCTACCTACCTTTAGTACTTTAGCTTCAAGTGTATGAAAATATAATTTCATCCAAAACAAATGAAATAAGACGAATTGCTGAATTCACTTCTATAATACCTTACGTGTTTGTTTTTAAAAAACTAGAATCGTTTTCTCTGAAATAGACATTAATTCTTCGAATAATTCTTCTTTATAATAAAACGTAATTGAGATCCTGTTTATTATTTTGATACATAAAACGTACAGGATTATTAAAGGCTTTGTAAAGTAAAGATAAGATAAATCATAACTTCAAGACTCTTTAAAATGATTTTGGTACACCTGAGCAGCTGAATATTTCTTTAGTTCTGTAAACCGTGATCAGTCCAGTGCGGTGTGGAGACAGTTGTTTAAACTCCAAAGCTGTTGAGTATCTGACTTAAGGTTTCCTACTTTATTCATTATATTGAAATAACGTTGATCAGTTATCACGCTAAATGTTCCCAGGAAAGTGGTCAAGAGAGTCCTAATTAAAAATTTCTCAAGAACCACGATTTCTATCTGGTCACCAGTTTGGATTTTGTCTAGCGCAATCCACCATCGACTCCGTGCTATTCTTTTAATCGGGCGTGACTTTGACAAAGTCTTGCACGAAAGGCAAACATTCACACTTCCTACTACGTAGATGATACCGCTCTTTAGGCAGTTTTGCGGAAGTGTCCAAAATGTTAATGCCCAAACTGAAGTTCTGATTTCTGACGTGACAAATTAAACAAAACTCCAAAAGACTTAGAATAGATCCAGTAGACATCTGCATCCGCCTGGAAGCTTGGGGCTCATTTCGAATTTTCTTCTTCACCATTAGCTCTAAGTTGAGATGAAGCGATGAGTTGAAGTATTACCTGAAGAATCAGCGGCATCCTGAGTTGCTATTTCAAAACGCTGCTTCAGTCTTCTCTCTCTCTCTCTCAGCGGTTTCCCCTTAGAGGTTTGCCGTTCTCAGATTTCAATATGTTCTATCTTCCCAGTCGCCTTCTTCTAATTCTTTTCCTTCCATCGTTTTTTCTTATATATATTTTTCATTTTATGGCTGATCGTCCTCTTCTTCTTCTTCCTCTCGGTGACTATTTTAAAATCCTTTTCGGCCACCTTTCTTCTCTTATCTGACTAACGTCCCGTACCATCTAAGAGCTCTGTTCTCTAGTCTACTAGCAATCGACGATTTTACCTCCATTACTCTCCATTTATTTTCCGTCCAAATTTTATCCCTACGGATGTATCGTACATAGTCTGATTCGACTGTTTTTAATTTTATCTCCATGTTTGTTCGTTAATGGCCACATTTCTCCTCCGTGTTATACTTTCTATCGCCGTATTGAATATCTTTCTTTTTGTTTCTTTTGTGAGATTTATATTCCAGATCGTTCCATGTCGGGCTTTATTATTTTTTCTTTTATGTTGCTGTCTATTTTTCCTGTGTTTGATATAATTGTACCCAAGTATTTATATTCCGTGCATGCTTTAATCGTTTCTTCATCGATGTTTAAGTTATTCCTTCGTCCTCCAACGTACATATTGATTCTGATTTCTCAATATTTATATTAAGTCCTCTTGAAATTTTCTCACCATATAGGTCATATCTTCCTCATCCTGCGCAAAAACTATTTGATTATCTGCAAACATGAGAGAGTGCAATATCGTATCCCCTATCGGTATTCCCTTTCTTCCGCATTTTCTGTAATATTTCTCCAGCGCTTGCTAGAGTATATATTAAACAGAATTTGTGACAACGTACAGCCTTGTTTCAATCCCTTCGATACCTCGAATCCTCTAGTTAATTTATTGCCTAGTTTTATTCGTCTTACCGTATTAGTGTATAGTTTTTTTATCACCTTTGTCCATTTTTAGTTGATGTTTATTCGTTTCATAGCTGACCAGGGTCTTTGTCTCGGCACTTTTTGTAAATCTACAAAAGTCATGTACGTCTCTTAATTCTTTGCTTTGGTTTTTTCTATATAGACATGATCTTCCCAATCTGAAACTACTTTCTTCTTCCAAGAAAGCACTTATCTGACTTTGTATTTTATTTTTTATTATTCTTCCAAATCATCTGGCTATCGTCGGTATGATAGTAATGCCGCGGTAATTGTGGCAGCACCTTTTTGTCTCCTTTTTTGTAGATCGATATTATGTGGGATATATAAGTAATCTTGACTAGTTTCTTGCCACCTTTTTTAAGCAACTCTATTCGAACATTTCCTGGGCCCACTGATTTGTTGTTCTTACTTTCTTTTAGTGCCTTCTTGATATCTTCTTCTTTTATCTCGAGGGTCTCTTCCGTTACTGCCATTTCCTCTAGTATCCCTTCTCTTGTTTGATATTCTGGTCTTGTTTTTTGTAATAACATTTCATAATGTTCTACCCATTGTTTGGGCGTAATTAATTCAATATAATTTCTTTACTTCTTTTACTCCCCACGCTTTCCTCGATCTCTTTTCCTGTCTGATTTGAGCTTTAACGTGTCTTTTGCAGTCGACGTACTTCCTTCGTGTTTGCAGTGTTTCATCTGCCAACCATTTGTCATACATTTTCTGTTTCAATTATTTGCTGAATACTTCTCCTCTCTTAGATTTTCTATTTTCTATTCCTAATGCATCTTGCGCTGCGCTGTGTATATTTGATTTTATCTGTTAATATATTTCATTAGCCGACTTGTTTTTTATATTCGTATCTAGTTTCCCTTCTAATCTGTCATGGAACAGTTTCTTTATACTTCCTTGTTTTAGGAGGTCTATGTTGTATTTGGGACTATCCAGTTCTTCTGTTGGTATTTCTTCTTCTTTTTCTTCCCCTCTTCAACCTATTGGGGGTTGTTTTCTTTTACAAACAAACTTTCCCACAACTAGATGGTTTCATTCCTACAAAACCGTAATCCAACCGCAATCGATTATGAACTGTTTCTACTCTCCAGTTCAAGTGTATGACAGTTTCATCCTCGGTCCTTAGAAAAATCCTTCTCAGTAACACCAACAAATAACTGAACCCGAAGTTGGCATCTTGGAAGTCATAGCTTTGTTTACAATTTGTTTCGACTTCCGATGGCCTTCCTACTTTCCAATCCACAGGAACCAACGTCATATTTTATCAGCTCAACACATTTTTATCCACTCACACTTCTCTTTCTAGACATACCCAGTGACATAGCTAGCGGTTCTCGCTTTACAGTTGCCGTTGAGAGGTCTAGGAATAATTCTTTTTCTATGGTTTCCATTAGTGGTAAAGGTAAATGCCGGAACAGTATTTTTTACTAACTTTGCGTTTGCATTTCAATTCTCTTCCAAGATCTTCAGCATGGATCGAGCACAGTCGAAGCATCGGAATTATTGTAACCCCCTCAAGAACTCCATTATTCCATTTCCGACTAAAGAAGAGTTTTTCGTTAAATCGTTTCTGTGGAGAGCCAGGAAACAGCAATGTTCAAATTTCAATTTGATAATATCCTAAACTACACTTCAATAGTACGTTCAACTTATCTTTATCTTCTCCAGCTGAAAGTTAACTATATAGCAGGAAATATTCCATTTTTGTTTTCACAAGTTGGAGATTTTTTTAGGAATCAGAATTGTTATGCCTTTAAGTAACCGAAGCACTGCTATGAGATTCTCAATATTTATAGAAGACAAATCGACTTTAAATTGTATCTTTTACTGGAGCTACCCAAAAGCTTATATTACTAAAGACAAAGAGTATCATCATAATCTTATGCACGAGGAATCTCCAAAAAATTCCAGAAATGTTACTGCTAGCTCAACCGAGATCATAAAGGATGTTGTGTCACTTTGCATTCGATTGCTAATATTAGCTTTTAAAGCCATAACGGAAGACGTCTAGAAGGTTCACGGATTTCTCTTCTCTCTTCTCTATCCTCCTGAAGAGATATAAGTAACAATAGAAAACAACTAATCTGTGCTTTAGCGTTTGTGCAAATGCAAATATATAATTTCGAAAGTCTCGCAGCAGAGCAAGTGCGAAATGCTAAGGATTTGCTTGTACTAATCCTTGCTTGACGTAAAGTTACTTATTTTAGAGAACTTAAATAGAAGTTAAATGCCTAAAATATATGCATAATTAAACTAAAAACTTGAGAAAATGTTTCTGATAATTTTGAAGTTTTTAGAACTGGTGAAGATAAAACAAATTCTGCTCTGCTTGAAGCCTCTTGTTATGGACTTCTTAAATTATACTCACTCAGATGTAGTTTTTGCAATTTAAGCTGGTGAAGTCTAAAAGAGGTACTAAGTTAACATTAGTATTTTTATTTTAACTGCTTTACAGAGAATCAGTTTACATTCATAACTGAGTATTCGAACAGTAATTAAGGCCTTGTAAGATAAATATTTATATTTATGCAAGTTGTTTTAATTATCAACTTGACATACAAATGTGTATTTAGCAAAAGCCATGGGGTGCCCAAAAACAGTTTTAAATAGAGATTTAAATAAGTTGTATGCAGGTAAGGAATTTTATACATTTAGTTAAGATAAGTTAAGACATTACTTGCCTTTTCAGTTTTGTGCATAAATAAAACATTGAATTGTAATTTATTGTACATTAATTTATAGTTCATAAGCATTACTTGTATGTTTATAACGATTAAATATTATAGATTATAATTGTGTAATAGAAAATTGCTTATTTAACCTTCCACCCAGAGAATTTTGACCCAGAGCAGCTACGTACCGTGAACAAGCAATTTGTGTCATATTAAAGTCTGACTATGCAAACTTTATCGTTTTTTTCTGATGTGTTTACGTTTTTTATTAAATAACTTCTACAAAGTTTCATATACCTACACTGCAAAAGTTTAATGGGTACGTGAAGCTTCAATTCTAACCTACTGCAGAAAATGAAAGTTTTTTGAAATTCTATCTATGTATGCAGGTAGGCTGAATAGGAAACTTCGTTCCAACATGGAACTGAATATTTTTGGTAGATAAGCTCAGTACAACTTTCAAAGGATGTCGAAGGCCATAAAACCTTCAATAGCAATGAGACGAGCAGGATCTTCTCTGAATCTGAATTCACAAATAGTCTCACATGTGATTAAAGGTAGAAACAAAAAGATCAATTTGTTATTCTTCTATCTAATACAGTCAAGGAGGAGATGAAGAGAGCCAATTAAGGGAAGAAAGTGAAGGCAAATAATTAACTGAAAATTTGCAAAGTTTTCTTCTTTTTTTACACTGTACACTTTTATAAGGATCACGTACACATTTATAAATTTACAATTCTCCTTAGAACAAAATGAGATCAGTGGAGCAAATCATTAACGTTTTTAATAAAACATCGATCGAACTTAAGCAAACACAATTTAGGCAAATAATTACATACATTGCATGTTTGAACTTAATATATTTACCCTATAATAAGACATAATTAACAAGTACATATTGGTATGCCAATTTCAAGAGTTAATTAGCGTATTATGTATATCACTAGTAGCTTTTGTATGTCATAACGAGGGTTAATGACTTAATAAGTACTTTAGATGTTTAATGGTCATATTTTTCTTTTAAAAAACTCCACATTAGGGTCACTTTAAAATTGTGGTTATTATAGTAGCGCAATTTAATACTAAACGTAAAAAAGATAAAAGTTTTTTTCATCGAATTTACTTTAAGTTTTATTTGATAAAATTGTAAATTGAGTCTTTTTCAAGCGTAAGTCATATTTCAACGAATGTTATGTGTGTAGTTACCTTACGGCTTATTAACCTTTCGGATATTGCATGTGGGTTGTAATGATAGTGTATTTGGCAGTGGATAGCAATTACTCCATACATTGAGCGACACCCTCGGCGTGAGTGAGAGGTGTACAGCCCGTTGCTGCACGTTTTTTACACTTTCAATTCTATATTACATTCCGGTATTGAATGGCTATTTCCATGTATGGTTGTAATATTGCCCCATTGCGTGAATTATTGGTTGTTTATTGTAAAAATGGAAATTCCTTAGATTTTTCTATTTTGCTCCGTATGGTATTATCTTTGAAGCTGTTAATAAAAGGACTAAAATACTGAGAATTCCATTCTTTTGCTCTAGAATTATTCTTTGATTAGTCTATAATTAGATAAAATTAAAATAATTATAATTATAAGACTTAAAATTAAGTGTTTCTGAAAGAAGCCAAATCTAAAATTCTACAAAATAATTCCATAGACAAGATTCTGGGTTCGCAAAACCTACTTATGTAGAAGCCACAACACTGTTAGTCAGATATAATCTTCAAAAAAATAAGACAAGCTCTTATGGTGTCAGCGAAGGTGCTAATTCTTTCAATTGCTCTGTATTTATTTTGAATTATTGTAAACAACAACAAGGTGCTAGCAACCTAGCAACCTATAGATAAAAGATAGATCTAAAGTTTGCTCTTGTTATGCGGAATCCAGTAGCAGATACAGTTATATCTGCAACCTTAAACATATCTAACGTCTAAAACCAGAAAAATATTTAGAAAGCGCTCTTAAATGAAGTTAGAAAACTTAGGTCTACTCTGGAAAAGTCTAATAGTAGGTCACCAATAGTTTGTGAACATCAAAGTAAAATAGTAAATGTGATGCAGTTGATCGCAGCTTTTCGCCTGTCAAGTCTACTTCGGTTTGTCGAATTTAAAAAATACCAAATTTCCGCTAATCTATTGGCATGTGGTCACAATTAATTCTGACCTTACTTTTTTTCAAAATTAGTTAGACCTAAAGAATATAGTTTACAAACTGCTAAGTGTAAAAGAACGTTCAAACAAAAAAAAATCCAGATAGTGTAACCATAATTCTATTAGACTGTTTCGAGTAAAAACTTACATTTTTAATCAGAAGTTGCTTGATTTAACTGGACTTTTCAGATTTAGTAATGTTCCGTATTAATTTTTACTAACTTTTAATTTAGAAACTTTTTATTTTATTTGTAGTCATAGAAATTTGATAGTGGCCTCTGTATAAACTAAGTTTGACCAAAATAGGTTAACAGCGTTCTTGAGTATGGGTTTCTAAACAAATCAGAGACATCAAAGTTAAATTTTGTTCAATTTGAAGTCCAGTTTTTCGGATTTATTTTTCAGTATTTATTGAAAAAGTTTGAACGTTTTTGTAGAATTAATAAAATGTAGTTACCTTCCTTCAAATTAGTATAAACAAATCAGTGCTCGATCTCTGTTCATAGGTTTTTTCTCCAAAAATATCTGTAGGCTTCCTTTGCTCAACACATTCGCCATTTAATGTTTTATCTACAAGTATCCAAAAGTTCATAACGTGGGTTAAAAATAGATACAGTTTCCATCTCTTTCCTATCCAAAAGATTTATTCCACAAGTTTAGTCTAGCAATGTGTTTTGAGATTTGATAAGAATAGTCTTAAAGGAATGAAGAACGATCAGCAATAACCATCTGTAATAAAGTGTTTTTTAAATGAAGACTGATTAAAAGACAGTTGTCAAAAGACCAGACATTGATTCATTGTCAGCTTTCTGTGTAAAGAAGACCTATAGTGTACAATCATGAAAAAACATAAGTAAGGGAAAAACAGTCTTGTATGAAGCTTTGATTCAAAGATTTTCATTTTGCAAACTTTGACACAGGTAGTACAATTCAAAGCAACTGAGAAAGGTTATAGTAAATAGAGGAAAAAATCTGATAGTTGTTTATGAGTCTTGCTTATCTGAAGACAAGATTTTTCTCAATATTTTAATGTAAAAAGTGGTGAAGGTGTCAAATTAAGAAGAGAAGCGCCGAAAGCAAGCTTCAGTGATTATCTATAAATATAACTTTGCAACTACAAGAGAAATATACTTAGTCTCATTAGTCAGTTATGTTTGTTAAGTAGAATGATTATTAACGGTCTTCTTGGACTTTTTCGACGTTATTAAGTTAGTAGGCGCCATTAATTCTCGTCCTGTATAAAAAGAATAAACTTGGCAAGATATAACACTTTTTATTTTTCAACATAATCTCCCCTAATTTCACTACAGTGGTTACAACGATCAATTAATAATTCGATGCCCTTGTAAAAATAATCTACAGTTTTTCCCTCAAAATGTTCTATCACAGCTGCTTGCAACTCAGTATCGTCCTTAAAACGATGTCCCCTAAGGTCTTCTTTGAAATTAGAAAATAAATAATAATCACTAGTAGCCATGTCCGGACTATATAGTGAATGGTTCAATTCTTGAAAGCCACATTCGCGGATGGCAGCTTGTGAAATGGCGGCGGTATTGACAGGTGCATTGTCGTGCAATAATCGAACACTTTTCGTCAATCGTCCTCGACGTTTGGCACGAATATTGTCCCTCAATTTGTGCAACAAAGACGCATAATATGTGCTGTTGACAGTTGTATTGTGCTCTTTAAAGTCAATGAGTAAAATACCCTCACAATTCTAGAATATTGCGGCCATCACCGTTTTGGTTGATTGAACGACTTTCGCCTTTCTGGGACAAGGTTCATCTGGTCGCCGCCATCCCATCGATTCCCTTTTGGATAAAGGACCATAAAACGGAACCATTGTTTCATCTCCTCTGACAATGGACTCTAAAATTTAATAACCGCGCGGTATTCAATTTTTGTTACCTGCGACATTTTCATGCACTCGCTGGCTACTAAAGACTGCTACAGGACAGGATCAACGAAAAATGCCACCGTAGGTGGCTGCCATTTAGAGAATTTAATCTCTCTATGGCTGGAGAATGAGGGATGTTGGTGGATAGGAACGTCGACGGAGCGGCGCGTCGGAAGTTGGTGGTAGTCGTAGTCATGTCATGTCACATACCAAGCAGCCCGCGGGCCGGTCCACGAGGTGATGGCTGGTGGCGACGGTGGAGCAGGCCGGAAGCAGGTTCTCCATAATCCCCGCCGGTGGTGTTGCCGATGACCCAGGTTGGATGGAGTACCCAAGGACGGCCAGCGAGCCGTCACACAGAGACGACGAGGAGTTCAACGCGACGGTTCTTTTCAGAACGGTGTTGGAATTGTGTAATGAGAAGTGTGAGAGTGTGTATATGTTAGTGTAGTGGTGTGTGGGTGTCTAGGTGTGTATAGTGTGCCGTGGAAGTGCAAAACTGTTCCGGCATTTGCCTTAACCACTGGGGAAACCACGGAAAACCCAGTGAGAACAGTGTGGTGGTTGGATTGGATGTGGTGATTATTGGCGGGAAATGATGGCGGGAAAGGATTTGGCGGGAAGAGTAGCGGATTGGCGAAGAAAATCCGGGCGCAGTGGTGATGATACCTCGAGGAGTCTCAGGCTCGAGGATTTGGAAAGGAAAGGATATGGTGGTCACGGTCCGGTAGCTACCCGGGCCGATCGGATGAGACTGAGATGGTTGGATGAAGTTGGCCGGGCCTGCGCCCCCCGACGCAGGCTCCGGGTGGTGGTGGAGCGGCCGTTGATCCATCTACTGCATCTAGGGTTGGTGGGATTCGTGGCGGTCGCGGTCCTCTGGCTCCCCAATTCCTGAAGACCGACGGTCGGTGGGATGATGCAGCAGTACAACCTCAAGTCGCTCCGTTGGCGGTGGAAATTGGACCAGGCCTGTGCCCCCCATACACAGACTCTGGAGGGTTGGATGGCGGTAGCCCTCCCGACTACCACGTTGGTGGTTGAGCCCGAACTCTTCGTCGCCGATGCACCACGCTCTCGCTGGAGACCGGGTCGACTGCCTCGCTTCGCACTCGAAGCCGGAATGTAGACTGCTACTCTTCGAGCCCTAATATTTATAGTGTAGACCTAGTATAGGTGCACCTATGACGCAACGGAGTTTGAACACGCTTAAACCTGTAGAAGCCTGCCAGGCCGAGAATTAATGGCGCCTACTCTATGTTGTGCTGAAGTTTGTAAGATATGTAGCGAGTTCATCAAAACCGCTCTTAACAGTGTTGAAGTTATGACAGTTCCACACCTGCAGCTCTTAAATGCTGACCCTAAACTCTTTATTTATTCCGATAAACTTTGCAGACAATCAGTTAAGGAAATTTTATAGCTTTCTCTTACGTTACCTATGCGTTTATTCATGCACCGTTACGAGAAGGGGTCTTGCCTAAAGAATCTTGCCTAGTTGAGAAACTACGCCGTCATTGATGTCATATTTGCCTCTGAGTAGAACTAGAACCTCCTATCTTGTTTCGAGAGCATATCATTCTACTAAGAAGGCAAGGCAATATTGGTCTCATAGTCTCCAAAGCCTTACTTATAGCCAAAATACTTTCATTAGTAAAACCTGGAATAACAAAAAAGTAAACGGGTAGTACGCAACGAAAGAATGCCCCACTTTACGGTAACTACAAAAAGGTCTCTTTCGGAGTGTTGAAGTCTTTGAGAAAAGTCACTGTTTTGTCGTCGGACTCCGTTCGACTCTTTACGAAGACCAAGTGAAAACAGGGAAGTGCGAGTTGATTAAAGTTCGCTCCCCATTATGATAGCTGACGTACTTGAAGCTCTTGTACATGAGAGTCTCTAGCTCAAGGTTCTGAATCACGGCAACAGGACCAGCATGTCGACAAGGATGCTATCCAGACGGCGTACCTTCAATCGGAAAGCTAGTGTAAGGATCTTCGAGTTCTGGGATCGAAATCCTTTGAAATCTTTGCAGTGCCAGTGTGAGAAACTTTATTGTTTTGACTAATGAACAAAAAACGTGAATAGCGTGTAATAAAGACAGCAAATTAATTTAAATTTAGTAAAAGGTCACAAGATCTTGCTGAACTGAATCAGGATAGTTTTCCAAAAATTGAAGCCCCTGGGCCTAAAACTGGTTTTTTCGAATTTAGTTTTTTGTTGGTGCAATATTTGTACCTCGCCGTCTATAGATTAAAGGACCTGTTACAAAAGAGTCGGCATACCCGTTTCGGAACGGCGAGGGTTCAAACTTTTGACATCCAAGTCGAGCTTTCCACCGTTTGGTGCCGTTTCTGGGACATTCCTTTGTTTGTAAAGAGTAACAATGGATAGAGCTTTTGAAACTGTATCGAATGAGCCCAAAAAACGAGGGATCATGACTCCTAAAAAATATGCCAATTTTTTTGCAACAGGTTCTTTTGTGTGTATGGGAAAACTCGACAACGTGACTTAAAAATTACCGATCCAAAACTACAGATGGGTCACTAGGACGGCAGTTCAACATTTCCCATATATTTAACACGATAGCGTGGTTCGTTGAGAAATTATCTTATGCTAGACCTCGCCGTCCCCAAGTTCTCAGGAACCGTGGCACATGTTCAATACCACGCCGTACTTAACGTGCTAAACATTATGCTTAATCAGAAGTTCAATTAAATTTGCCTTTGCCATACAGAAGCCATTTGAAGCCACTTGTCCATGAAAACTTAGTTTTGGAACAATGTGGAGATTTAAACTTGGAGCGGTACGTTAACTTTATTCTAATTGACCCAAGCCTAAAGTTTTAGCTAAATGCAATAGGTTGAACTTCTTGCATTGATTAAATTGATATAACTAAACCCAACATTCATTTCTTCTGTAGTAATTCTTCTAGGGATTCAATCACCTCCTCTACGTACTGGTGTTATTAAAATCCTGTGCGATTGTCTTTAATATTGGAAGATTGGAATTTGGAGAAACAAGAACTGTAATGAAGATTCTTGTAGGATAATTCTTTTTTCTAGATTTGTGCAAAATAGACGACAACCACACGTAACCACGCTACGCTTTCAACAGCAGAGTCGCAGTCTTAATTAGTCTGTCAAACAGTGCTTTACCGAATATCACTGTTGGTCGGGAACTGTCTGTCCAAAATCTAGGGTAGGTATTCAAATTTTATTTTTGGGGCCCAAATCGTCTTAATGCAGCGGTTACCATTCCTATTGTCAATCACTTTAGGCAACTAAACTGATTACTTGCAATTAAATTTAAGTTCTCAGTTTTTAGCAGCTTTGAGTTAAGTTTGATAGCAGCAAGAATGGCAAAAGATAGAGGTTGTTAGTAATCTGTAAGACCAGACATAGAAAAAAAACCAATAGCTATGGGTGTATAATTAGAACTTTTGGTGATGATGATTAGAGGAGGAAGATAATGGAGACAATTAGCAGTTACACATAGAAATGGCCCAAACAGGAAATTACTACTTTTAATGAAAGTTACACACAGGTCAAAGACCAAAATTGGACCTTTGCATCAGAAGCTCAATAAAGATAGGAGGGCATAGAATAAAGTGATTTACATAGATACACAACGAGAACTAAGTACTTGAATAGTAGAGAGAACAATACAGCGTGTAAAGGAAGATCACACAGCAGTGATAGATTGACATTATCTGGTCTAAAGTAGATGAGAACAACAAAGATTAAAAACAATGGAAGGTTATGGAAGAATCCATGTTCAGAAGGCTAAACAGAAAAATTACAGCACGAGCACGACTGAAATTTTTAAACAAACTTCCAAATCAAAAACAGTTGAATATTATCGGACAACTAGACTACCATGAGATTTCAGATCGACTAAAAAAAATTGAATGATCATGTAACTGAAACGAAACCAAACTCTATAATCTGTTACAAAATGCAATACCCAGAGCTAATTGCTGGTCAACCAATTGGGTCATGCAAACCTACATACTAATCTATACTGCCTTAAGATCTTCTTTCCTGTTCTTTTATGACTGTTATAATCTAGTTCTAACTAGAACTCTTTTCAAATTTGTACTGAATGAATGGTTAATGAACTGAATAAAATAAAAATGATTGTCTAGGTATACCAACTACCAGCATGTAAGACTGAAATTATCTTAATCGAGTTGACTATAACTGTTGCTTCTGATCGTAAAACACAAATTGGAATTTTTATTCGACTTAAATACAGTTAGAAAAAAATAAAAAGAAAATGCATTTTTTGTTGCATATTGTTAAAGTACACCAGTAGGAAATAATTGTAACAACATTTTAACTACCTCATTCGTCTGGCCATTCCAGATAAAAGATACAAAAACAGGAAATGCACAGAAATAAAACGAACAATTCAAAACGGATGTGTTTATGTGTTAATTCCTCGAAATGCATCTGTTATAACAGTTCGACTTTCTCAGCCTAGTAGTAAGTAATACATACAAATGCAGCAGTTAAAAGTCGACAAGTAGTTCCATTAAACAAAAACAAATTCTTCATGCCACCGTATTTTATCCCTTTGTTGTGTTAATTTCCTCTTGAATAAATATGCATCAGTTATTAATCTTAAGGGTTTTATACTCTTCAGAAAAAATGTGTTGTGAACTTCTAGTGCGCTTAACAGAGATTAGACCTGGATTACAGGATGTAAATGTGACAATTACAAATAGGGTCTTAAATAATACTGAAAACTTCTTGAAAAGGAATTGTTGTAATCATAATAATCGTTTAAATCTAATAAATATAACTACTTTAGAATTCCCCTGGGTACCAATTAAGCAACGGCATGTTAACAAATGAAAATACTTTTTTGTTGTACATTCATAATAATTAATGCTGCTGAACTCATTTTTTTGGCTTAGTGGGTAGCATGGAAGCATATAAGGCTCGAGGGTTTCTTATGTTATAGCAGTACAATACAACATTTACAAGTAGCTAGCTACTACCGTGCGGAGTTACAAGAGGGCATGTTAAGTGTTCTTTAGACAGGACCGAAATTAATTTTTTATACCTAAATTACTTGCAAAAGTGATTTTAATGTTCGATAAGACCAGAGAAGATTACATTAAGTGTTTTGCTATAAAAGAATCTTCTGGGAGGAAATACTAAATTTTTCACGTTGGAAATAAAAATTCTAATTTTATTTTAAGTAAAACCTACTCTGTTTCTACTATAATTTCTACGACGTAAAATCTTGAAACGTCAAACCCAGGTCGTTATTTAAAGAGTTTCTTTTCAGTTTTGGGGAGTTGATTCTACAAAAAAAGTTTCATGCGCACAAAAGCAAGCGAGGAGAGAAGAAAATTTTGCAATAAAGTTAAATTGCTTTTGTAATTATATTTATATTTTATATTTGTTTAAGGACATGACTGAATATTCAATAACAATTTTCTCAGCATACCTAGAATTTGTAATGTTGTAGTTGGAGTGTTAGTAAATCGCATATTAAAAAAAAATCTTTCTTTGGCTCTTGAATGCTGTAAAAATTATTCGAGACACTGCTGACAACAGAGCTCACCGAATTTTTGTTCATTACGGATGAACAGACTTAAATATTTCAATAAAGTTCAGAAACATTGCATGATTCCATATTTCCTTGCCATTAAAAAGGTTTTTCCCACTAAAGGCTAATTTTAAAAGCCTAGATGATAGAGCCTCGCTATGAGAAGTTAAGCTTATGTCTGGATTGCGGCCTTCTCCATTAATAGGAATCCTTTTAAATCACAGTTTAATGACTCGCTTCAAAATATTCGGGTCTACAAAATTTAAAAGCCCACTCTAGGATTTATAACTGGAAATCTCTGTTGCAGTGAGATCTCTACTACCATCATCGCAGACAGTAAAACTACTCTGAAAGTTTTTCTACAGTCATAATTATATGCACAACACAACAAATTAAGCTTCTTCGATAAACCAGAATTTGTCAGTCTAATTAGGACTACGACCTGGCTGGTAATTTTGCAAACAACTAGAAAACGAAAAATTTTATAATCTGCAATTACCAATGACGCGGCTCTCATTTCTCCAAATCCAAATCTTCTAATGTTAAAAACAATTTCGATAACATTACTATGTATTTGAAGTGATAGAAGTCCTAGAAGCAGCCCTATAGAAGAAACAAATGTTTGGCCCACTCATGTCAACGTATCAATGTAAACTGTTCAGCCCGCTATTGCTCGAAAGGTAAATTTGCATGCCCAAATGTCTTTAGATGTTTTCTAAACGTCGTCATTAAATGGTACTTTTAATCGAGCCTCTGATCAAGAATTCTAGGATCCAACTTAGATAAAAATCATCTCTAGAATATTCGTTCAAAAAATGCGTCGGATGCTAAAGTGATCAAAACTACACGGCGAGTTCGAATGCCGTGTGGGCAACATTCGTGGCGATATTCTGCTTTTGTTGATCACAGATCAAGACCAGGAGCAAGAAACAATCATGTACAAAAGTTTTAGGTACGTCGGTTATTATAATAGGAAGAAAACCCATATGAAGGGAGTCTGACGATGAAGCAATAGCTCAAACACTACGAAAGCGACCTTTTCCTTATGATGTTTTATGCATGCAAGACTAGTAGAGCACTTTGGCTATGAGAGTCCTGCTTTAGATAAAACGAGGCAGCAGAGTTAAACCCTTTGTTTAAGCCCTTGCTCGAAGTGGAGCATCGAAGACATTGGAACCAATGTTGTCTTACCTCCTTAATCGAATTAAATATGTCTCAGAAAACAATTCTTAAAACAATATAAGAAGCGCTGCTAAGGATAGAATTTCTAAATATCCGTTACCTGCAGGAAAGACTACTTCCAAATGCGATAAGGTACCCAGTAGCTCATCCACTATGACGCCAAAGGACATCTGACAATGGGTCGATAGGATCAGTTTTGATATTGTGTTGTGACAAGCAAAAAACTGTTTTATATTAGAGCACTATTGGTATGAACTCGTGATGTGAAATGAGAAACAAATGATTTCGAAACCACCGCTAAGTCGACAGATTTTTTAAGGCCGAGAATTAATACATATCGTAATATGGTCAAGGTGTTCTACAACATGACATGATTATGGGAGGTGGGATTTTCCCGACGGCAACTTCCCGGCACGGGCATATCCCGGTATGGGCTTTTGATTATGCTTTTGATAAGGTGCTTAGACTATGCTTAGTCCACGATATTATGTTGCAACATAATATTGAGCTGGTTGAAACCAGTCGTCAGCGGAGAGCTTCACTCTCCGACCGCTAAGGGTTTCAGGATGGAAGACCCAGTCAAAAATTAAAACAATGCAATAAATTATCATTAATTAAATAAAACAAAACTTTCGAATGCAAATCGTCAAAAAATACATAAAATTTTTAGGGGTTTTCAAAGTTAATAACAACTACAACACAATTAGAAATCTATAAAACAATTACAGATCCATTACATTATATTAATAACAAATAATATAAACTATCCGTCGCAAAAGCTCAGTGCCAGAAAAGTCTCCGTTACCGTACCCGATTAAACACCTCACAGTTGTTCGTCTTGGACATGTCCTCTAAGACCAAATGGTAGCAGTTCCATAAATTAATATTAAACAATGTTCGACGTGTTCGTTGCTTATTCTACCTACCAACCCAGGTTAACTCAAAGTATGTCGTGAATTCTGCAAGTAATGTCTGCATTCCGTCTGCCACAAAAAAGGGTTCATCCATTAGAACATCGTACACTAAGTGCACATCATGAGGAGGAATAGATGCCAAAGCGTTCGATTGACGGATTTCATATGCAAACTCCAAGTCATTTGAATACTGATGAAGCACTTCTGGAAATGACTGGATTTTACAGTAGACAGAAAGAAGCATCTTTTCTGCCGGAAATGATGATCTGAAGGCATTTAAAGATGGTTTCTCAAAGTCACGCGTGATAAATTTTGGCTGCAGTATTAGCTCGTTACTTTTCAGACTCTCGAGAATTCTAAAGTATGTTGTAGTAGCTCGATTCGGGGCGAAGCTGAAGGTTCCATCAACTAACCACGTATCACATGTACTAAGAAACCGGAGGTTGACTTCTGTTCCAAAGATCATTATACAATCAGCTGATGCACCTAAATCATAAAGAAGGAATTTTTTCCTTTGGCATCTTGCTGAAACGAAATTGTTAAGTTGATATACTATCTTGTATGTGAAATAGGATAATTGTTGTCCGTTCCAGCTTGTATTTTTCTAATTGCCTGAATTCGCGGTGCAACCCCTTGTGTTGCTGCGGAGCAACAATTTGAACAAGAATTGTCTTGCAGGTCTTTAGCACTTTGGTGAATGGTCTTCAGGTATTTCCACTTTTCATTATTCGCTGCTCTAGGTTAATGGTTGTGGGTTCCAGTGCGTTGCAAAATTTGGAGTAGATACTCCTGGTGTCGTATATCCCGACGTAATTTGCATTCCCAAATTTCTTTCCCGACTCAAAGCTCTCTCGATCAAAGACAAACGCATACCCCTCCAAGCATAACATACATTTACCCTTGGTGGTAGTAATCACTTCGAGTTTATTTGCCATGTTAATTAACAATTATAAATTATAAGCCCAATATAACAGAAATATTAATAAAATAATAATTAATAAATACTTAAATATGCAACCGCTGGTGAAAGAGGAGACGTGATGTACAACAACTACTCTGTAGAGCTGGACTAAAAATGACTATGAGACAGAAGTTTGTCCTACATCTACACACAATTATAGCTTTAATGTAGATACCCTCTATAGTGGACGTGGACACTAATTTTTGGCCCCCAGTATTCGTTATAACCCCTCACTGTGGACACTTACAATGAGTTCCTTCAACTAGCAATAAATTTCTTTTTAACAAATCCTTCTGTTGAACACCGCCCGCTTCTTGTTTAATAAACTTTAAAAGCTAGGAATTCCAAAACTTGGCTTGTCTTGCTTATTTAGGTATATGCATAATTACTTAACCTCTTTATTAAATTAGCCTAATTAAATGAATAATATAAACATTTCTGGAAACTGTTAAGTTACTTTGTAAAACCAATAATGTGTGTAAATACATATGTGAATATAATTCCTGTATTCCGTATTATACTTAGTCACATCCTCTCTGATGTGGACACCTCTCTATAGTAGACACATCACTTGATCCCGTGCGTATCCACTATAGAGAGGTTTCACTGTATATAGTCAAAACCTCTTGTCGAAAGCATAGTCAAAATGCCTGTGTGTCTTTGCCGGGAAATGATTATGCTCTGTATAATTGTGTTATTTGTTAGATAGCTGTTCAGTTTAATTAAATCACCTTGCAATGGATGTACGGAAAATATAAAAAATCTACAATCTGAGATTTAGTGCAGGGTTCTGGAAAAGACTGACATAGATTGCTTACATGGTTGAGCATGAGCTGTAACCTGCTCATGTGCAAATGCTTAGCAGCAGTTAAGTCAGTTAACTTAAATGGACAATCCTATAGTAGAGAATAATGGCTAGGGTTTTGTCTTTTAATAGAAGTACTTACCTCTATTAACTAGGAACTGGATTATGGAGTACCCTACAGGCAAAAATTGTAACGTCATAATTACATCTCTTGCAAGAACATTGATCTCAAGCAGCTTGCCATAGAGTCTGTATACTAATAGGTTGCATATTAGTGAGGATCAGGCTCCGAACTTGTGGGCAGCTCATGTCAACATATTTAAAAAGACAGAGACTTCCAAAAACAAAAGAAGTTTTCAAATGCTCTTACTATATCTAGATAGACTGCTAGAAATGCTAAATTTACAGATTCTTTGGATTGATGGACTAAATGGTTTCAATTTAACGAATCGTCTAGTCAGCAAACTGTCTCTGATATTTCCCATAAAAGTATGGTTAGTCTTTTTTGAACAGAAGTGTCATGTGACTGATGTGAGTCTTGTGCTCAATCTTCAGTAAATATAAAGGAGACGATATGAGAATTCAAGTTTTTTTCTTAATCTTCTTTCTTATCCTCTATTGCTTGAAAATGAGCAAAGCTTATGTGATGTCAAGATATGATAACAGCTAAGATTACCTTCATGAGTTCTTGAGAAGTTTTAGAGTAAAGAATCCTTTGCATTAGCCAGTCGGATACTATGACAATCCAGACAGGTTAAGTTATTAGTTTGGAAAATATACTACTGTGGTCAGGCAGTAATGGTTCCAAGAGATCATTACATCCTTGACGTTGTACAAAAGATTCAAAGCACAGAACATAGTAGCCGATACATTCACTTTCTTCTTTTGGAAAATGGGTAACATAAGTGTATTCAAATCGATCTTTGTTCCTATCACATAAGATAAGTGCTACTCCATAGATAGTAGTGAGAGCGAGATCGAAATATACGTGTTTCGTGAAAAGTTTATCAATAATGATGCTTTCCTCTTGATACTTCTTACTTACTATCTTGTATGGGTAAAGACAGAAAGTATCATGTATGAGCCTTTTTTGATAAATTATACGGTTGCTGCTGCAAAGCCCCTGAAACAAAGACGTTAACTAGAGAGTTTCCACCATTTTCACAATAATTTAGTGATACTTTACTGAAGTGAAAAATTCAAAAAGCTCCTTACTGGAACTCAAAGTTCTTGTATCAGGCCAGTATTGATTTGTTCCACGACAAGCCTTCTATTTGCTCAAAAAGAGACAGTTACGGAACACGATGAAATGCACAACCAGTCCATCTCTGCAAAAGTAGTTTTGGACTTACTCACCTTGGCATTGAGCCAGTTAGAGGTTATTTGGGAAAATGCAAAGAAAACGTGAAACTAGCAGACTTCAGACAAGCATTGCTCAAATTTCGACAAAGTGGTCGATTTCAAAAGGGAAAGTACTTGCAAGTGAGTTGGCAGTAAAATGAATACTATATATAAGACGTTTAAAATTTTCTATTTGCAACTATTTTCATGTTTCCAAGTACAGATCAATTCAAAATAATGAAAATGATTCAGTTATTCGTGATCTAAACGTAGTCAACTGCCTCACAGTCTCTTTCTCAATTACGTTTTGAGAAATATTAGTAACTGAATTTTTGGAAAACAAGAGAAATTAAATAAAAATAAGTATAACTATGCATGAAGAGCACAACCATGATGAGGTAATTAATTGCTAAGATAATGAAATATGAAGTTAAAAAATCATCCTGGAGAATACCATGTTGCATTCAGACAATTAAATACACGCAACTGCAGAGAAAACTTTTGAAAATCAGTTTATTAAACTTAATTTGATATGGAATTATCTTACTTCTAATTGCTTTAATAAAAATGTATCACATTTAATTTAGTATAATGTTTCCGGTCGATAATTAAATTCTTCATCAGAGAAATATACATTTCGTATAATATATCATCTAACCCATTAAAAAAGTGAATCGAGTCGATCGAATTGACTTTACGAAAGACAAAAAAGGAAAATTTTGATGAACAAACCTAATATCTAACCGTTCATGTTTAACATTTTAATGCTTGAGGAACAAAATCTCAATTTGATTTATGAAATGTAAGGTAACCACGACACTTGCTTCGGTCTTTCCAGCAAACGCACGTACACCTGTTTAAAAATCACGTATCTTTCAGTTCAACGTATTCAACACCGAGAATAACTAACTGGTTATCAATTCTTACAATAAAGCTACAAAAACTTGCATTTACAGGCACATACATTTTCCCTTCTGTCAAATGGCGCACCCATATCCACTCGGAAGACACGATGTGAGATAAACATGCCAGATATACATCTTATGATTCTACAAATACTTTTGCAACTAACTGTTTTTTTCTTACGTTTTTTTTTCTTCCATACAGTTGTAATATTTACGATTTTTAACATGCCGTATTTGGCAGTTACTATATACACGAAGTTGTTTTACTCTCATACAACCATACCAAGCAAATATCTCTCTACCTTATTTAGGAAAAAAAAATTAGCAAAAAAGTTTTTAATTTTATGTTGAAACCCAACATTGAAATTTTCATTTTAAATACATTAACACCTTTTCATATTTTTTGTCATTTAATAATAACCCAATTATTTCTTCCTTATTGATACACATCTAAAGCTCATTTTCATATCCATCTGATTAATTATTTATTATTAATAATTCCTCTATTTGGACTTCAATGGACTACCGTTCACTTCTGGTTTTAACCGGTTTTTAGCATATACACGAAATTTAATTATTTTATCTTATAATCAAATATTGCTATAGATCAATCGACTTTTGTAAAAATAGATGGGATGACATCATGCGAGACAGCTGCTTTAAAAGCAAAAAAGTCTAATTTGACCACACTGGCTCAAGAAAAAAGCAAAACCGTTTTAGTATTCGCAATAATAATACATGAGGCAGTTGACCTTCATAATCAAAATGTAAAGAAATGTTTTGCATCTTTATAACATGCCAAGACGTAGAATAGAAGTGTGCTGATTTCAATTACAGAGTAGGATTTTGTAAATGTATTTGCTGGCCGTACTATAATCAAAACGTTTACCCTATCAAAAGAGAGAAAAACGACGTCATCAGGTTTCTGCAAATTTCTATTGCAACCAGTGTAATACTGCAGAAAAGGAATGATTAGGAACAGTAAATTTATAATTAGGTCATTTAGTTATAATATGGAAAATTATAGAGACCTAAAAGTCAACCGCCTTCTAAAATACTGATGATTCAATTGAATAGAACCAAGCCCATGAGTAAAGAGATAAAACACCTGTTTGGCTGTATGTAAATCAGATTTAATAAAGATACATAAGCATTACTAATCTAATTTATTATGCATTTCATTTTCCAAATTATACTAAATTCCAATGTACCAACACTCCTTTTAATATTAATAATAAAAACAGTTCTCTCATTTGATTTTTAATTTGCATTAAGGTGCATGTTTATTTAATGGAAAATCTTTGTTTAAGTATCAGTTTTCAAATCTAGAGGGTTACTTGAGATATGGTATGCTAATTTTATTATCTTTGGACAACTCATCTTCATCTACTTTTATGGGCATAGCATCTTTAGTAAAACTTCATACTATTATTATTATTACCATATGTCCAGAAATAAATCCAAACCTTTATCTTACTTAAAATTTATTCTGATTCAGCAAATGTAAATAAAATTTTTGTTGTATTGCACTTGCCTCACCATGTTTTTGTTTTGTTTGCATAGACAGAGATTTTTGTAAAATTTACCTAAGACTCCCAAACGACTAATATTGTATTAATTGATGAGCTTGGTTTTTATAACATCATCGGTATCTGATCACAACTAACTTGATTGAAAAAACTTTTCAGGTATAGGCAAGAGGTTAAAGGAGCCGCTTGGTCACCTCCATTTGAACTATTATAGTTGAAGGCTTGTAACTGATAGTTGCAGTAATTAGAGTTGCAACCATCTATAATACCAGCAAGAACTTCTTTCCTCTGTACTGTACATATAGTTGTTCAAAGATGAAACCATGTAGATACTTTTTTACCAAGCTGCCCAAATGACTACTTCAATTTGCCAAACAGTCTTAGTTGCCTCACCATTTTCTTTGTTATTATATGAAGATCAAGCATTTTATGAATATGCTTCCAAGCACGTCCGACTATATTTGGAGTAACTTTTAGCTTATTTATTGAACATGTAATAAACTCCTTTATTTGACACTTTCAGAGAAACTCTGCCTTTTCCTGAAGATCATCCCAACAATAGTCCACACCTTGGCAGCATTGCTTTAAAAGCAGTTGTGTTTTAAAACTTTCTATATGGTATTCAGTGTTGATTTTTTAGTTTAACTCTGTACTGCTTTAATATTGAAGCCTTTTCAGTGAGATTGTGAAGATAGTCTAGTACTTTTGCCTTAAAAAAGTTACTTTCGTTTTAAACCTGTGAATCTTGACCTCTTTGGTTGTTACCAAGACGAATTTCTGTATCAAACAAATAGTGACCATAAAGACTCCTTTACCGTTAGGCAGTTCTAAAGGTAATACCGCTTCCAATCTAAAGACGTAGATCTTCATTTGATTTCAAATTCAATAATAAAAGATTTGGAAGGTTTTTTATTTTATTTATTGTTATCTATTGACCCAATCAGTGGAAAGTGAATAACACTATCTTGATTTCCCGATTTCCCATTTAATAAAGTGTTTTCGATTAACTGCTCTAGAACACTTTCTGAGTGAACAAAATTCGTGTTTGTTTAGTTCTACTAGACTTAATCTGTGTCACATGTAGGTGTTAGACTGCAATGAAGTGCTGCGAGAAATTAAGTATTCTTTGTTGACCTGATTCGCGAGGTAGATCAATTACTAGACGTAATCTACAAAAGTATACGTTTTTGGGAGCAATCGCTCCATATACATGAGAGCAAATCCAGAACAGGCAATTACGTTACCCTGTCTTCTAAAGCGATACTAGAACAAATTTGGAAAGAGTTAAGAGCAAGTACGTCTAAGCAAAGATCAATATGCACTGATATCTGGTGGTATCTGGCGTATAAAAATGTAACTAGAAAAATATTGTTTCTGTCACCTTTTAATTAATTAAATATTGCATTTTTAATTTAAAAAGTATAAGAAAGTCGTTAGATTGTCAAATGACATTCTTTAGATGTTTCTTTTAAGTGGTATATGCGTAATTTAAATTTTACATAGTTAGTCCTGAGCGTTAGCCGTTAACTTGCTTGCCAGGGTTATTCGTATTGTAATGGTGGTTTGATACAGTTACATTATTGTATGTTGTACGAAGTTGTTGAGTTTTGGCTAATATAAAACTGTTTACTGGAAATCTGAATAAGTAAAATAATTCATTTAAGCTTTAATGCTTTGTGATAACAAATAATCTCTGGTAGTTTGAGAAAACACCAGCTGATAAAGCATATTGGCGATCGACAAGGAAACCAGACAGGGCTAGATTTTTGTGCATTTCTAGGTAGTTTTAATGTTTTGTGACAACACGTAATTTTTAGTAGTTTGAGAGTTTTGGTGTTGGAATTCCGTACAATTCAATACAGGTACTTCGGCGTTAGTTCCTAATTTTTATCGTCCGTTCCGTTCTTAGCTTAACCAAACGATTCACTGGCGGTTGTCAAGGAGACCAAACAGGACTAGATTTTTGCGTTTGTTTTAGAATCAGACAATAGCTAATAATCAAGTGAGTCGAAGTAAAGTTTTTGCATTTCAAAGTAGTTTTAATGCCTTGTCATAATAAATAATCTTTGGTAGTTAAAAGAAAACACTTGATAAAGCATAATTTGGTGTTGGAATTTCCCAGAAATTCGGCACAGGTAGTTCTGAAATAGTTCGTATCAAAATATCTTCATCGTCCGTTTTAATCTTAGCTTAGCTTCTTAGCCAATGTACTGGTGGTTGTTAAGGAGACCAGACAACGCTACAGTTTTGCGCTTGTTTTTGAATCAGTCGATAGCTAATAGTCAAGTGCGCCGAAGTAAAGTTTTTTGATTTGTGATGATAAATCATTTTTAGTATTTTTAATTTTAAATGGCAGCTTTAAAGCAATCACCGCGCAAACAAATTTACGCGCGAGTTCCATGTCTGCAGCAGATAGCTCTACAAATCGCGCGATGCATCAAGTGCCATAAAAGTATACCATAAAAGGAAATTATTGCGTGGCAATTTATCAGTGGAAGAACAACGGAAGACACGGCCTTGATACCACGAGGTAAAAACTCGCTGTGTAGATATAAACTGGAAGAAAAATATTCCGAATTCTTAAGGCAAAACTTATTGAAACATTTTGATCAGTCCAATCTGATTACTGAGATACATTTCGGTTTGTTGTGTAGCCTTTGAACGCTTTCTAAAAACTAGAAATTCGAAGAACATTGACTTTTGAGAATGTGACGGGCTCATAATAAACCTTCACAAAAAAGGGTCTTACTTATACCTTGAAGATATTTTCGAATGTTTTGCACGCTAAAATTTTCATAGAAAAAAGGTTTTGCTGTTTGTCAGTTAATTTCTTTCAAACGTACTTCAATATTTCTTTGAAATATTTTGAACGTATCACATTGTAAATTTTCCTAGAAAATGTTGCTTTTGTCTAATTCCTCTTAAAGGACCTACAGCAATATTTCCTTGAAGATCATTATTGTATATTTTCTAGAAGACTACAACAGAACCACGCTCTTTGCATGTACATAGTATGTAAGCTTGTCAACATTTTACTGACTTTCTCTTATTTAGTGTTTGAATTGCAGCCAAACATCAAGTCACATCAGTTGATCTGTTCTTTACGGTTCCACAACAATTGTAACAACTTGTTTATAAACTTTAATAAATAACATTTTATTATTTTACTATTTAGTATCTGCACGTCAAAACTTCTTTAGGTGTTTGTGAGCATGTAAATCTAACATTAGATCGATAGCACTGAAACATTTCTGAAGGGATTTGAAAATGTATAGATATAGGAAAAACGTTAACACGCTGAAAGCAGGTGAGTTCTTTGTAATTTTAAAGCTCAAGCTCTTCATATTTAGAAGTATGACAGAGTGAAGATCTATTTGCCCAATATCCCAGCCTTGACATCATTTCATTCTTCTCTGGATATTAGAGATAGATACTACAATTTCTTTGGCTTTTATATAAGCGGATCCTAAAGGAGTTCTTAAGGTACTAAAGATGCAAAGTTCTGCAAAAATTCAAAATGTGCGCCTGTTAGCACGTTTTGCCTACGTTAGGTACAATTTGATGAGCTGAGGGCTAGAAAGATCTTATCAAAACGGAACTATCTAGGAGGTCAATAGAAGTTTTATATGTATGAACAAATTCCAAAGTCGCAGTCCTAAAGAAGGTAACTTTAGGTATAGTCTGTGTTTTGCAAGGTATGAAAGCTGTTCGACTACCCCAACAATTCGGGCAAAAGTTGGTCCCAGAAAATTTCATTGCTTATAGTTATTGTCTGGAACTTGTTTCCTAATGTTGACGGCAAATTGTGAAAGGCCATCAGAGAAAGATATTTTGATAAGCTTTGTATTTGACGTGTTTCTGATCTGAAGATTTGCTGAGCAAAATTTCCTTTATGAAGCTGTTTAACCTACAGAAGCAAATGACTAATTTTCTCAAGGCCTGAAGAATAATTTATACGCTAAGAATCCTTGACTAAATAAGTTATCCAAGTAAACAAGCAATTCCGCTAGTTGTGAAGAAAGCGAGATTAATATAATGAACGTCAATTTCGTGTTAGTGTTAGTTGTTCCAACGACAGATGCTCGTAAATTTGTTGAGTACGGCATGTATTAGCAACAAAAAGTTCTGCATGTCCAAACTAGAGAAATAGATACATAGTTCGAATTTAAATATGAACCTTACTATCTTCAGACCGATACTGCGCGGTTTCGGTTTCGGTAAGAACAAGATACTTTTTGAACCGTAACGGTACATGTATGGGCATTAAACACATTTCACGACGTTGAATCAAAAATTCCACTTATTTAAAAGGAACTTTAATACAAAAAACGTTTTACCATTTTATAGTTTGTTGTAAAATTCCATTTTTGCTTTTTACTTTGTAAAATCTTATCTACTGGCTTCAGCCGCTTCAGTAATAAATGTGAAAAAAATTTTATGATCCCTTATGTTAATATAATAAAAAATGATTTATACTCCCTAAATCAAGAATTATTGTCTCTTAACCTCTTTTTAAAAGATTTTTATCATTGTAATATTTTAGTAAAAATTTGTAGTGCAATAAATGCATAAAACGAGAAGAGTTGCAGAATTTTACGATTTTTTGAACCAGTTATAAGGTTACTATCTGTTATTCTTCTTTTTCCAAAAAACTTGCAGAAAAAATAAAGCATTTTATTACAAAACGTGAGAAGACTCGAAGAGAGAGTGTATATTTGCCTCTTCATTTACCATCCTCTGGCAAATGTTTATAGTAGAGCTATCTGTATGGCAGTAATTGTCTGCAATATTTATGCCCTCATTTTCTTAAATTAAGCCGAAGTCAACAAATCGTGAATCACGAAATAATTATTTCCCCATATAAACTGCGAAAAGTGATCAGCGTAGGGTTTGCATTCATCAATCATTCAGTCTGTTTGTGTATGTGTGTGTATGCCTGTTATACAGGAGAACTTCGTCGAAGTGTTCGTTCTCTTTTGCTACTCAACCTTGAACTGATCCTGTTGACCGAATAAATTGCGATGCACTTCGGTCAATGGAACAACGAAGTTGTTTGGCCCGACAAAGTATGCAAAAAGTACGGCGCGTGTTTTTCAACTTCAGAGACGCAAATATCGAGTTTAATGAACCGTTCTTTTGAACACAGTTGTTCTGCATTATGCGCTTTATTTACGTTCCTAATTTCTCCGCCCAACAAGAAGCTCACATAGGTTTTTGACTTTTTTAATTAAGAACGGTTTTTCAACTCTGCTTTGTTTTTATTCCGACAGGGTCAACAAAAATATTATTGTAAGGTTATCGTTTTTGTTTGTCTTTTAGCTATATGTCTCTTCTTTTTTTGGTAACAAATAAATTTAATTTTATGTAACGTAAATGTATGCAAGTAAGAATGTTTTCATGAAGAATATTTGAGTGTAAGTAATATTTAACACCTGCAAAGAACATACAAGTTAACAAATCAATGTCTGTGTACTCGTACCTGTACATTTCCAAATTACATATTGCATTTCATGGAAAGAAAACATTCCTGAAATATTTGAGAGGCCCAAAATGCAATACATCAAAAATTTAGTTTAAAATCTTGGTAGATCAGACACATTGGTCATTGGTCAAAAATAAAAAATTGTGAATTACACCTTAAACACCGTGTATCTCGAAAACGGTGCACTTGATAGAAGAAAAGGTTTTGACAAATAAATTGTTAATTGTTCTTGAAATATTGAAAATACACAAAATTCTAAATGAAACTTAACACCCTGTATCTTGGAAACGGATGAGTTTAGAACCCAAGTTTATAGGGACTTTTGTTTCTAAAAATTACCTAAAGGATCACTCCTTTAAGTTTGTTACAATACTGAAGCTACACCCTGTATTTCTACTTGTTCCCTATCTTATCAATCTTCCTTGGTTTACAAACTATTGACTGCTTCCTCCAATTGTCATTGTAAGGTGAATTTGTTCCTATAAGTAGTATTGAAGGATATTGTCACCTTCCTAATGTAACTTGTAGGTACCATTCTGTAGTCGCATTTGTTGAAGGGGTAAACCGCCAATGAGATAGATATCTGTACAGTAGTTTTGGTACTACCAAAAATACCACAAGTAACACCGCCAAAAACCTGTTCGGGTTGTTCTCTCCAACTCATTACCGCAGAGGTAAAAGAGAGGCCATGATAATGTAAAAAATTTGCTAATTCAAGGACAGTTTGCTTCAGTTTTCTAATCCTAAAGGGTCTCCCTTGCTTTGTGCGTGAGTTTTTCTTATTATCGTTTCTTCATTTACGTGGTGTTCAACCTATATTAACCATTAAAAACCGACGAAGACTATCATCTTAATGTTCAAGAGGATCAAAACGGTGTTGACTTCTTTATGCCTCTCTTTGAAGGTCTTTCAATTGGACGATTTTCTTTTGTTACCGCGGCAAAGGTAATCTGTAGATCTTTTCTTTTTAATGAAAATGTGAGAAATAGGAGAGGTTAGTTCTCTACTCGAAATTTTGAACTGGAATTTCTGTAACTTAAAACGAAGATTAAATAAATAAAAAGAAGCTTCAACAAATTTTAATCTTTATTATGATATGATGTCATTGTAAGCAATTTTCATTTCACCCTGTACAGTACCTCTTCTGTTTGGTATAGTAGATCAAAATGATTCTCTATTTTTTTCTAATTTATATTTCGGTTAGACATATGGTGCCCTCTTTGTGTATCAAAAACGAAAGCTGGCATCAAGATGGGGCCTTTTTTGTTGGCACTGAAAACTGTCAAACAATCCAAGCATCACCTGCATTGTCTTGGTTTTCTGTTAGGTATGCCGTATCTGAGAAACCGGTATTAGTATCAAGATGAGATGTTTTCCAGGAAGGCAGGGGAGGGGCTTTCAAATGGTCAACACACAGTTCGTTGAAGGATCAAGCTTGACTCGTTTTTGTATTTAGCTTGACTTTTGACCACCACTGAGCTTGACCCGCATTCGTATCTTGTGGTGTCAAGAAGATTAATCGACAGCCAAGACTGACCTGTTTTTATTTAGCTTTATTAGGAGGTTACGAGGGACGGAAACTTACAGTGTTTGGTCACAGTTTATACCTTACAGAATCAGTTGGATCACTTCCCATAGATTTTGTCTTTCACTCCAAGAAACTCTCGGTCTATGTGCAAATCAACTTGTATATTCTGTAAGTGAATTAGTGAAATTGTTCAATGTTGGTAAGTTACATTAGTTATAAAATTTGAATATAAGCGCGCGGTCTACAGTTTAGCGTGCGCAGACCGAAAACCAGGAACACGAAAGATCAAAAGAAACTGTGGTTTGGTTCATACTTAATCCTCCAGGATACCAACTAAGTTTAAATTTTAATCGAGGTTCAACTGCATGGATGATCATGGTAACAATTGTTTCTGTGCAGTTGAACCTCGTTCAAAATTTGAATTAACTTATACCTGCAGCACCGAACAGGTAGAGTAATCACGTGCAATTCTTGTTGTATTCCGAAAAAAGGTGACGCTGTAGACAACTTGCCAACTTGGGGGTATCATCCCATTTTTGGAAATATCACAAGAAGTGCACATTATTATTCTGGTTGTTCGGCGCGGCAAATAAAGTTGATACAATCCAGCTTTATAAAACTTATGGAGGTAACAGGCTCAAGGGCGAAACCCGACCAGTTTTCAGGAAAATAAAGTCTCGATTGATGAGTCACCAAGGTGTACTCCAAGAGGGTTAAAAGATACCTAGAAATGACGCAGGAATGTGATATTTTGAAATAGAAATTTGATAAACTTAGTTAAGGCTTGTTAAAGAAATTCTGCAAATTATGATTCTTGGAATATGGAATGAAATTAAGAATTTATTATTATATTTGTTAGTATTTGCCTTTTAGACTTAAACAGTATAACCATTGGGCTCATTGCCTAAAGACTTCTGCTGGGGATGTCGCGCACGTTAAACTTGTCGTGTTTAATTGGAGATTGAACTGAATTTGAGGTTAGAGATTAGGTTCTTTTTAGCAGTATGTCAGCTTGTCCATTCAGAAAATCTGCTTAGTTAGAATTGCAGTCACTGGCATTGGCAGCGAAACTCAACATTAGTGTCTTAGGAATTTGTATCGAATTAAACTGTCAACTTTCTTTCTTTCTTTCTCTCTTATACAGAATCTTGCAGAAGTACTGCAGTAAATGCCGTATTCATGCCAAAATGTTCGATTCTAATATTGGGAATTCAAAATTAAAATAATACTAATCACTAATCTTGGGACTAATTCCAAGTAAAAATAATAGTCGTTCATGAGAAATGCCACTAACGTCAATAGCAATGTCAATAATTCCACTTATGATGCCATTACTGCCATCAATTCTTGGAGTAATGTCACTAATTCCACAGTAATATGCACAGTCAGCAGCTTTAAAAGCTTTTAGATCATTTTCTTTTAATTTGAGAAGCGCAAGCAATCCTTAAAGCAACTGGCAAAAAATTAATAATGTTATAGCAAACAGCATTTGTCTTGGGTTTTATGGCACTACAATTCTCCAAATAATAACAAAGCGTCGTCGGTTTAACGGTACAGCCACAAATAAATAACTTAGATGAATGGAATACATCTGTATATATTCTACTGCTGCAGACAAACCAAAAGACTAATAAATTACTCAGCAAATTGCTTGTCGAACTTCCTAAGTCTAAACTGGGACTATCGACAGATCTTTTTACTGGACACCGTTCAGTAAGATGTCATTTAAAAAACATCGTCGACCCAGTACATCTATGGTACTTTGCAATTGCGCATCTTTGAGGAGTCACTCGCACTCCCCAAGAGATAGTCGATCTAATTCCAAAGCATGAGGACAAGTTTGCCAGAAGTTGAGATTACTTTCAATGATTAAATATTAGATATACTTAAGGTTATTCACAAAGTATCTCTTAGATCGAAGTGAAGACAGGCTTTGCTGTGCCATCCATCCCATTCACCATTTACAATCTGTAGCAGTACACAAACCATTCGGGTAATGCC
The DNA here is from genome assembly GCA_011009095.1 of Ignelater luminosus. NCBI lineage: Eukaryota > Metazoa > Arthropoda > Insecta > Coleoptera > Elateridae > Ignelater > Ignelater luminosus. Next base: position 175,660 of record VTPC01090647.1, on the reverse strand, counting down.
CCGGCCATGTGCATCAAAATCTCTTCTCATTCATTTTTTGACCTATCATCAAGATGCATTTCTTGAAGTTTTTCAGAATTTAGAATCTTAAGTCTGCTGATACAGACCACAAGTAGTTTGTTCTGTAAGAGTACAGCGTAGCTTTCAACCTTACGGAAACCTTGCTCTTAGGAAAGCAGTGGGCACAATACTATTGTTGACCACCTTTTAGGCAAATGTAATGGACAAAGACTCATCTAAAGTGAAAAAAACAAAGAAAATGAAAAATATGAAATTCGAAACAGAAAGTAGAAGCGGAAATAGAGAATTATCTGAAACAAAACAAATAAATGGTTTAAATTCCAAATAAGGATGTGTCATCTAGAACGAAGAAAGAGAAGGATAGATGAAGAAAATGTTTAAGTTTCAGAAAATGAATGAGCAAGTTACAGAAGCGAATTCGTTCTTTAGGCACTCAAGAAAAAAGAGCCACAGAGAAAATAGCAAGCTGAAGAAAGCATAATACAGTTTTAGCTAGAAAGAAGATAGTAGAACATAAAGAATGGGACCACGGTATTAAAAGGGAAGGATATGAAGGAAGGAAATGAGATGAATATAGATTGCAATTTCCATTGATGGAACAGCAAGGTGCTCCTGCTTCGAAGCAAGTGGCTGGACTCGGCAGCTATGCGTGGGTCGTGGAGCGCAACAAATAACGTAACGAATAAAAAGAATAATAATAGTAATACTCATTGGATTACAAGGATTGTCAAAGTTATACATCAGGAGTAAAAAAATTAGTAAGAAAAGTATGAAAAGACTGCCATCAAAGTGCATAATAGCAACAACAACATAAACAATTCATAAAATGAGGTAAATAATGTGTAGGTACTTTATTATACAAGGTTTGGGCTGCTAACACTGTCACCAAAACTATTTCCTTGTCACTATACTATAATAAATTTAAAATTATAAATTCTAAAATACACATTAGCTTGTAGATTATAATAACTCAGAGATTAGCGACACCCTTTTTCCGTAATGTATTATTATTATTATTATTATTTTTTGCTTGATGTACCTTACAAGTAGCTATTTATTATTAAGTTGTATAGAAATATTTTATGTTTAGAGACTTTATATCTCATAAATACATAAAGTGGAAATTGAATAAATTATCTATTGTGCAGTATAAAGCAAAGGTGACGAATCGTGACTATAACTTTTGGTTGACCTAGCAGAAAATTTAAAGCTATCTAATGAAAACTAATGGCTAGTGTATTATATACTATTATAAATTCCTACATTATACCTTTAAGGATAATAACGCTTTAAATTCGGATTTTAGAATTTTAATGTTGCTACAATTAATGTCTTCATATGAAAAAATATTAGCATAAATATTTACATTTTGACTAAAAGGAATGTATCATCTTCTCTTAATTAAAACTTATGGAATGATAACTGATAATTATAAAAATTATACCACGTAACGATAAGAACGTTAGTGTTATTATTCAATCGTTTTAAATAGAAATAAAACATACACGTGTTATTAGTATTGTGTGATAATAGAACTACTTTCACCAGTATTTTTGGTAACTTGTACATTAATATATCAAAAATGCTGTCAATTTAAAATTTAAATGAAGTGGAATGGTAACCTACGTAAAGGTCGATCGACCGGAATACTAAACACATACACACACTTGGTGCAACAAAATTTGGAGGTAAACAGGTCCTGAGGTGGATGCACTCATTGTTGCATTTCACATTGAATCGATAATTGCACGTCTGACTTCACTAATACGCGAACTTGCTGAATCAGCACGCAACAGGCTATGAATTTGGCAGTGGTGCTCGAGGTTTTATTTTTGCAACTTGAAGTTTTCAATATATTTTTTTGTTTATTTTTCTTGTATTCATCTTTTGAATGCATCTTTTTAACTTCAATCAACGTGTTGATATTCTTTATAATATACTTTTTATTCGTGAAATTATACTGTGACCAGGACAGGCTTAACTTACAATTAAGGTGATTATAAAGCTGTTCTTTGTAAGATTATTGTTGTATCATCATTTTGTTATAAAGACGCATAAAGAAACCTGCTAGATAATGTTTGTACAAAATGTGAAAAGATATATCCTTTTTTTGCTATTACATGATGGAATAGGTCAGTTAAATGTATACATTGACTATGCAACGTGTAACTGTTACGTTTATTTTTCATTTTAAATGCAAAAAATTCAATTTTGTCAAGTAATGATCTCAACATTAAGAACGAAATAGAAATCTAAACCATATCGAATCTAAAATACGTTACAAATTGCAGAAAGTAACAATTTGGAATTTCTAAGAATGTACATGTTGGACATCCTCTAGACTGCACGACTACTAGCATCTAATGACTAAGCCTAATTCATGCTAATTTTAATGGAAACCTTCGTGTAATAGTCTTCCACTCGTTTAAGAACTTCAGTCAAGTCATCAAACGTCTGAGCAGTTGATTGATGGTCTAACTTTCGCTGAAGTTGTTCCCAACCATGTCGTATTGTATTTATGTACTGACCAGACCATTTTGGTAATTTTGTTTTTATGTTCAAAATTGTTGATAATGTTTGTTTTATGTATGTTAAACTCTCTTTATATGATTGAGACTGAAATAATTGGATATACTAACAAAAATAAATAAAAAATATTCCAGGATACAAAAATTCCAGTATTTATATATAAACAATATCACCAAGTTAATGAATCCTTTTTTATGTTTTTAATGTAATTAACAAACTCATTGCTAGAACCAATTAATGTAAGAAGTTATGCTTTCCAAAATACTTCCTAGTGTAAGAGGCTGAGCTACTCTAGTCTGATCTACTAATAGGATTTCTAAGGAGGCATGATTCATAATGACAACTATTCAACTGTCTTTTTGCTATAACATACAAATTTTACTTCAACTGGAAGATAGAAACAACGGAAATAAGAGAGAAATACATTCAAAGTATGTAGAGTTCTCTCATTTACTTACCAGGCTAAATTTTGATTGTTCTAGGGGTTTATCAAAATCATGCCCAAAAAGAGAAATTGTTAAATTATGAACCAAATATAGATATTAGCCTTTTATTGAATTGTATGGGATTGGGTATAAATTCAAAAAAGTGTTGATAAGATCAAAATAAGTCAAAAGGTCTATTATAGATTATATTAGTTGATTGAAGTTAAATTTTTAAATTAATAAGGATCTCTAAAATAAAACCCTTAAAAGACTTTTGTAAAATTCTACTAACTAACCGCCTTCCTTAACTGCTCAAAATACTCATTTAAAAGCCTTAATGCAATCGAGAAAATATTATTACCATAGGACAAGCCACTTATGTTTAAAGTTTTGACTCTCTTTGCCTTCATCCTAAGTGTATGAATTTATGCCCAAAACTCTGAAATCACAGTATACGTTTCTCAATTCTTTGTATGTTATTGAACGCTTTGGAGTAGTTTTGACCTGACTTTGCGTATACGTTGGTAAAATCAAGCTTTGGTCCCCCATGAATAAGGCTGTACAAATTCTCTTTAAATTCTCTATATGGGATTTTGATGAGGATTTTGAGGAAGTTAAAAAAACTTGCTATAACTGAATATGTGTCTTCTACTATTCCACTCTACAGTTATGTTACAAGATTTTTATAATAATAAGTAAATATCAGACAGCAACATAACAGATCAATCGTTGAATTTAATTTGAATCTAAAATTGAAGGTCAAAAACATAATTTAAGTCTTCGATAGTAAATAATTTCGTTGGCGGTCTTTTGGATGGCTTAAATTATCAATCGCTTGATTCTAGATAAAGCTAAAATGATCTACAGTGCAGAAGATCTCTACTCAAACTTCTCATCAATTCCAAGTGGTACGTAGAAAACTCTTTATTCACTTCTATTATCTTAGACTATTTGGCTACAAACCAGACACCTGATTGGATTAAAAATTTTTCTTTGGGCCTTTTCTTGTTTTCAAACAAATCTGCTAAAGAACCTTTCAAACTTACTTAAATTAAGGAAAACAGTTACTTAGTATAATTAGAGCTAGAAATTTTCTAAACCACACTCAAATTCTGTTGAAACTTCTTTGTAATCATACCAATTCTTAAACTTTATTCACAAGCTTAGGCGTGGAACCCTAAATATTTTTGTTTCTAAGAAAAAATCCAGGGAATTTTTAGGTTTTTGTTGGGAAAAAGCTCTGTTGGTGGCTTGAGTTATTAATTACATGACTCAAAGAAAAGCCAGAACGATGGACAGTGAATAAAATGCAGACTACGCGACGTACGACGCGCAACCGACTTTGGAGAATTGTTTGTATGTGGTTCTTAAAAGTTTTTGAATTTTTGAATTATCATTAATAATAATAATAATAACCAAATCTCAATGGGTCTCCAGAGATTCAATTGCTGTACACCAGTGCTCTTAGATACTTATTGGTAACTTTGCAGCAAATTTTTCCGCAGACGTATTTCATTTGATTTTTAATTAGTTTTGGTTTTTCCATTAGAATCTTAAACTTCAGTCACAATTTTAAACAATTAATCTATGAATCTGGCACTTGATTGGGATCAATTGGCCTTCTTCATTCCCTTTTTTGCTTTCAAACAAATCTGTCAAATCCATTAAATGGTATCAACGGAAACTAAAAGAATTTTGTTACTGTAGTAAAAACTAAAAATTTTCTATAGGAATCATAATTATGCTAAAACATCTTAACAAGGTCCGTTGATACCTTGGTTCAAGCCTGCTCGAATGTTCTTCTTTGGGGTTTCTGCAGATTAAGCGTTGACCAATACCAAGCTACGTTTTTTGCATGCTGAGACATAGAAGCCACTTTGGTTTTCAGAACAAGGTCTAAAGAATGTTTAAGTGGCTTTGAATGGTATAACTAAGTAAAGCCAGAAAATCTGCAATAATTTTGTGTAAAATGCAGCTGAATTTAGAAGGAATGCCTTTACCAAGAGATCACCAGACATGAGTTAGAACAGTTTCTTTGGATACAAAAAAATAACCGCTAAACTTTTTTTAAACGTTCCAATTCCAAGTACGTAGAAAATTGCAATTTCAAATGTTAATCAATCAAGCTTTTTTGCGTTCAAGGAATTGTTTATCAGTCTTTGACCACTTCTATCTTAAACAATTCAATTATGAATCGGACAGCTAACTGAAACCTTCTTGTTTTCTTTACTTTTAAACAAGATTGGGAGAAAATTTTTTGAACTCACTCAAATAACACTAATAGGAGTCGAAAGGATACTTATCTTGTTTGAAGTCGATTCATTTGTTCTACTGAAGGCTAAATTTTTTCCAAACCGGTAGAATATCTTAAAAGCTCTGCCGCGTCCATTTTGTTATAATGATTTTGAATAGCGTTAACATAAACAGCATTCAAGTGATCGCTTATAGAAAATTTTGGTTTTCCAATAGATTCTCATTAAGGTTCTTTAAGTTAATAAAGTAGTGCATCGTTTTTCAATTATTTTACGTCTTGAGCGAATCAGAACTAAACCAGATTTTTGGTTTTTTGACCTTTTAAGTCTTTATGAACCCGTTTGTCCTTGTCAGTAGTTTAAACAAAGCCACAGGCAATTTTTGGTTTTGCACTCATTTGTTTGAAATTCTATAACTGTCTTCGATCCGAAGACTTTGTGCAATACTATTTTGCAAATGCTGGGAGCACGGTTTAAAAAACAATCTTCAGTTTTTTGCTCATATCAGCAGGTTTCATATCTGCAACTATGGAATGCCAAAATTTTTGCAATTAAAATTGTGTCGAAACGAAAATGCTTACTCTTACATACGGTGGTTTAGAGACTTGTTGTATTCGAACAGTGTTAGTAGTCCTCCAAAACTCTTAAGTTTTCTAATGGAATTGCCTATTCCATTACCTAGTACCATCTGAACACTTCGAGTGTCTCAAAGTCTGTTACACGCATGCGTCCAAAATTTTGATTTTTTTAGTTTTATTTCTCTTATACAATGTATTGTATATATGTATGTATGTAATATGTATAATGTAGGCTGTGTTTGATTATGTAGGTCAGAGAACTCCTAAAAGTAGCGCTCATTGAGTACAACCAAAGAGAATGGAACGCGATCTTATTGTAGAGTTTCACAAGCACCCTAGATAGATCGTACAGAGAACAGTGCTTTTGGATCTTAAAGCTTAGGTTTAGAATACCTATAATAGAACCCAAATACTACATCTGTAGCAAACGAGAAAACATAGAGCGTCTAATTGTCATGTCAACTGAATTTTTGATTCTGTAGTTTTAAGTCTTTAAGGAAAATTCAAAAGTTCGATGAAAATAAAGTTAGATACAGTGGTGTTGAAACGCCTTTAAGCCGGTATAAGACGACCGAGGTCTTTGTCAAGTTGACTTGGCAAGAGCCTGGACAAGGAAGTGGTCGGATCTATCAGATAGTCAATTTAGCTGAGCAGATCAACCAAATTATGGTTTGCTTGCGAGAGAACTGTGCATTAGACAAATTCTTATATTACTTTTATCCCACACTTCCTCAACTATTAACTACACGACAAAATGCTGAAGAGTGGGCATGGATCAGTACTGCCAGACTCTTGCTTAGTCGCACGGCCGAGCTGAGTGGATAAATTCGGTACCTTATTAGACTGCTAATTCTGCGCTGTTATGCTGGTCATTTTGTCAGCAAGCCAACTTGCCAAGAAACTCGAACGTATAATACGGCCTTTATATGAACTACTTGGTGCGTTCTGCTTCATGAGAGTTATGATGTTGAAAGCAATGACGATAACCCGAGATTATGAAACAATAGAAAACTCATCATTATTTGTTTAAAACCTTAAAATTCTGCACAGTGTTTTTATAAGAATTTTAAACATCCTTTCAAAATTTAAATACAAGGTTAAAAACAGACATTTTTAAGATAGTGCTATTTTATAAAAAAATAGCAATTAAAATTATTCCCCAGAGGGAATGTCTTAAATAATGCTATAGGTTAATTTGTACCTCGAACTACAATCATTTACCATGACATTAAAGAAGACCGCATTATAAATTTATCTTCCTTTTGTCGTTCAACATTATAAAGAAATCAAAAACTAACAGTGACATCACCAAGATCATTCAAATTCTAATAATTTTGCTTCTCCTAACAAAAACCTTCACTTTTAACTTTGCTAAAGTTAACATTAATGTTGTAGCATTTTATAGGACGTATACGACATCCTACACAGCACGCAAAATACAACATAAAACGAAAATTAAAATGGAAAGTCATAATGAAATCGTTGCATACATAAATTAAACTAGTCCAGAATGTCACTGATTGGTTTTAACTTCTAAAAGATGTCTTCTAGTTTCTTATAATTAATTGGTACTTGCGCAGTTGGCAACGCGACAAAGTTACTGCATCATTAGTGATAGTACATGCACATCCTTGAACCAAATTATTGCATTTCAACATGAAATGTATAAACTAGCTTTGTCAGAAGTAATAAACGGCGAATGTCTATTTACGATAAGATTCAACTCAGTTACAACCGTTACATATAATAACAAAATTTATTATTGGTGACACATTACACGAAAGTAATATTTTCTAGTGTATTACCGTAATTAGAATTTTAATTAAATTTACATAAATTAGCAAAAGTTGTAATAAGGAGTATTCTCAAACTAAAAAAAAGTGCGTGATAATGTATTATATGATATGTTTGGTGTTTTTCCCAAGTTGATTCATTATAAATAAACAGTGATAAAAGTGATAACACTGCAGACAAGGATGTTATCATTGTGATGCGAATGCATTAAAAATAGTTGTAGTGACCTTCAGTTTTTTTCACTAGGAAGTGTTCTGTTTAGGATAAAATGAAGTGGTTTTGATTTACTGCAATGTTGAAACCTATAGATTTCCTATTTTAAGGTATATCAAAATCAAAATACATATCTGTGTCCCCAAGTTACCTTAAGTACTAATTTTCATAGCAACAATATTATATAACGCTAAATACTGATGGATATTTAAATACTTTTTAGCTTTTTCTCATTATCAAACAGAAAAACGGCGACGTCTTTGAAAAGAAGAGAACGTAAATAAAACTTGGCATTCCATAAAGACTTTCTTAGAGATGATTCTATTTTCAGACTAAAAATTCACATTATACTTTAATAAGATTAAAAAGTACTTATGTACGAGGAAACACAAAATTTGTTACTGTTGCTGATTAAACCACCGAGGAAAATAGTAACTATATTTCTGAGGCTGAAAAAGTGTCGTGTTGCAGCCTGCTACCATTCTCAGGTTTATGATCTTTGGATGGTGAACCACCTGCCCTATCCAGTTCCCCAGTCTCTAGAGTATCTGGGGGTCATACTCAGACTCAGACTCTGCGATCAGAACGCCTCTATGAACGGAGAGCTTAGTAAGGTCACGAAACAACAAAATCATATGTCAAATAGAATACAATCAACATCACATCATCAGTCAGTCTCATCATCACTTCCACGATCTACTGCAACATCAAGAATATCTAACGTTTAACATTTATTGTTAACACTTTCAGTACCACCATCAATCAACTACTTCAACATTTTATCCTTTGTCTTAATTGCCGCCATCATCATTACTCCAGTTGAATTCCTTTGCAACAACTGCGTTGGCTGATATTGCCAACTATAGAATAGAAGAAAAGGACTTCTATAATGGTCAGTGGTTTTCGTCGGGAAGCAGGAATCAACTATGATGCTGATGATGACAAATGAATCCAAGATACAATATTGCAGTTGAATTCCTAGAACAGGGGTAAGCTAATTTAGCCTCCGAATCCAAAATGGCTCGTATAACGACAAAACACGCATACTTTACAGCTCAAACATCAAAACTAAATTTTTTGGTTAAATTCCAGCTTGACGTTCACTTTTTGTTGATAAATCGACCTTTATACGAATCAATTCGGCTCTGGAGCAAAAATCTTGCAGACAACTGTCCTAGAATCCTTAAAATCCGACAGATATTATTTAAAGATCGTAATCAGGAGTCTCAGAGTTTTTATTACTTTCACTTTCTATTGTCCTATATTTGATTTTTTAGATAATAGGGGGTATGAAGTATAGAGTTCTCACAGATCTCTTGTATGAGATTTATCTCAAAAACTTGAAAAAGCCAGAGAAGACGATTCAATTCTTTCTATTGTACTAACATTACCATACCCGTGGAACATTTAGTCTGGCACGATCTAGCCCAGGAATAAGTTACGCCAGATAATTACAACTGTTCCAATCAAGACAGGTCATGCTTCAACGGTTATAATCCATTGGAACAACTTTTCAGCGTGCTGAGTCCGATGTTAGCAGGGTCTTGGGATTTTGGAATCAGACTTGCTAAATTAAAATAACGGAGGTGTCGTCAATTTTTGAATGGCTAAAAAAATATAAATATTATATGTACTATTTGGGCTATTCTCACCGAGATAAAGATAGTATCATTAGTTTCTTTCATAACTTAGAAATTCTGCATTTGGACCACTAAGCTCTTGATGGTGCCGCTGCCATTAACTGCAGAATGAATTATTATTGATACTGTCCTCAACCTAACTGTAGATAACTTAGGATAGATAAAAGCTTGAGAGGCCCTGTAGAAAATCCAAACTCAATTTTCGGTCATTACGGGTAGTCTAGTAGAAGGTGAAACTCAAATTGAACACTGCATACTATCTGGTAGAGAAGAGACGATTGTGGGCTACCACGCGTGGGTTGTTGCTAGCTAAAATCCAATTTTGGGCAGCTGTAGGTGATCTGATATTAAATTGTGGGTAACGGCAGATTTTAGATCAACGCAGGTAACTTGGAAAAGGGCAAAGTTTGACCATGAGCTTCTGCAAATGGCCTGATGCATAGTAAAACCTAATTGTGAGCTGAGATCAAGTCTGGGCTACTACAGATTACCTGGTGTTAGGATTTGTTTACACGTCATCTAGTGTGTGTTTTTGTGTAACTCAGTTCGGTGTTAATAATAATTAATTTAGAAGGTGATCAGATTGTGTGGATACATAATGCATTATATTTTGCGAACAATAAGCATCTGGGCTGTCACTCTTGTTTGGAGCATTCTTAGAGTCTGTCCTTTAAATAAAAGAGACTTCCTGTAGCAATTTAAAATGTGTGTGTGTGCACGGCGCACAAAGAAAACCAAGTAGTTAGTTGTTTTTAGTCAGTTTTAAGTTAAGTAAGCTTGTAGGCGCGGGACGAGCAGGCCCACTTTTGTAATTGTGTATATTTTAAAAAACGAAATTTTTCTTTTCTCATCAAAGATACAGAACAAAAGTTCAAGAAGTTTTAACACTTGGTGATGGGCAAAATCCAATATTGGGTCACCGCTTGTTGGTGGCTTGGTAAAGAGTAAAGATCAAATTTGAGCAAATCAATTGAGGCCACCGCAGGTAGCCAAGTGGAGGACAAATCCTGATTTCGAGTCAACACACAAAAGTTCCATTTCTTACCGTCACTAAAAATATTTCTTTTCTTCATTATTTGCTTTAGTAATGGTACTCAAGTCTGCGTGTGCAGTTTGAATATCTGTTGTACATCTCAAAAATACGACTGCCGTTCTCAGTACGTTTGGTCTTTGTGAATTAGAATTGCAGAAATTACGCCTTTCTAAATTAAAGAAGGGTCATCAATTACCAATTAACTTGTGTTTTGAAGAAACCATGGCCAGACCTGGGTTAAAGACTCGTATTTAAGATAGTTTTAGGCATTGTTTAGTACTAATTCTGAGTAAAGTTCTCAAGTACCTACCCAGATCTGACTATACCATATCAAACATGAACTTTTGGTTTTTTTGGTATTTGTCAGAACTTTCTACTGCTAATAAAATCCCAGAGCAATTTTTAAACTAGGAAGTAATCTCCTTCAACAAAAACTTGTAGACGATCGTAACTCACTTTTAATTATTTTACATTTTATTCAGAAAAAAACAATTAAAATAGTAACAGTACGTTAGATAATCTTAATTTCTGTGATTGCAATTGTTTACATTTTGATGTGCATAGCTCTTTAATATTATATTTTAGCTAAACACAAAATAGTAGACAGTGTCCTAGTACATTTAATGCCATTTGGTGATGAAGATACATTAGTACAATAGCAAACTACAAAACTGATGATTATTTTAGTTACAACTACTGGATTGCTGCATTACGGCATGTAATGTGTGTGAGATATGCAAATCTAAACAAAATTGATTTCGATAGCACAAGTGTGACAAAGTTTGTGTTCAGGAGCAGTTGCCAATCAGGAGGTTCTCATTGGCATCAAGACGTCGAGCTTACCGCTCCTGGACAGAAACAAAATTTTTATCTTTCAAAAAAGGTCATTTCAACTTGCATCAGTTCTTACGCATTGTAGAAAAAATAGTGACAAATACAATATCCAATTGGTCTGGCTTGCTTTCCTTTTATTATTCTGTCAGGCCGCTCTTTCTAATTTAATCTTTTTGAAGATTGCAAGAATCATTGATTTCTCCCTTTTGCCTATCATCTTTGTTTTAATCTATTCAATCAGTAGTCATTTATACTGTCATTTGAGTTAATGGATTATTAGCATCTTTATTATCTTTCGACATTCCATCTTCGGTGTTATATTGGATTACTTTCAAACAATTGCCGATAAAGTGCAAAAAAGTTCAAGATTTATGGACAAAAGTCCCAAAAACGGTCAGAGCAGATACAAATCTTCTCTGTTATCGTTCTTACTGTAGCTATCTCAGATAAGAAAACAAAATGGAAGAATAGTTAAAGAGTTTATAGTAGCCCCATTTATGGTGGTTGCCAAATGAAATAACTGAAATTGAATTCAGCCGGTTTATATGCAACCTGCTTTGCTCAACATCATTTCGATTTCAATTATAGATAATCACTTCCTTACAAAGGTTTCAGATCAAGAACAAAGCAAATAGAATAACTATGAGTAGTACATAGTATGTTGCATTATCAGTTCTTTCCCTGTATTTCAAGGAATTTTCTTAAAAATTAGATAAATGCAAAGATAAGATGTTTTTGTTCAAATTTATTATTCAGAGGAAGACTGGTAATACTTAAAAATAGCAACAATGGACTGAATTGTTTTAATCTAATTTTTGAAACAGTTATAAACTTTATTTTTTAACTGTAGTAGGCAATAATTTAAATTGTTTTTGGTTTAAGAGATCAAGATCATATACAGTTTTACTTCAATAAAATTCCAGATAGGGACTACATATAAAATCTAACTTTATCGTTTTTACTTTTGACCTGCGTTGGTTATTTCATTGCATTCATATTTTTTACGACTTAATCTCAGAACCACACCAAACTCGACTGCATATTTTCCATGAAATCCGATATAAAATTCAGAGAAAACGCAACCGCCCACAATTTTGATTATTTATTGCAAAACCGCCACGATAAGCTTTAAAATACGAAGAATTCGCATACCCATTCATTAAAGCAAACGGAATGTTTTTTATTGATAGCTTACAATATTTTTTCGGAATATAAAATATTACATAAACTCATAATGTCTAATTTGTTAAAATAGCTAGCGTCATCGTATATTATATAGGACCATAATTAACTCAGAACCTAATTAATATACGAGCAAGCCATGTGCGTACAGCTGACTGATGGACAATAAAAGGAGTCATACGCAGTCAACTGCATTTTACGTCTATTAGAAAACAGCTGGTTTGCATTTGGTAGCTGCTGCTGGGTAATGAAACTGCAGCGGTTCCTTTGTAAGGGAGTTGCACTTTGAATTTTGAGTAAAACCAATATACATGACTTTATTGTCTTTCAACATTCATTAAACAGATAGCATTTTGTTGTTTTCAATTTGAAAAAAAAAATACAAATTTGGTAGAACATTCGAAATCTAACAAAAAAATTGTATTGCACTTGTCTAACTAAAGAATTTATTTAAATGCTTGTTATTGATTTATGAAAGATACAAATTATAAATTAATGGAATTACATAATTTCATAGTTTTTATACACTAATAAATTACAAAAATGCGGAGTATTAGGAACCACACACACAGATTACCTTGTTTCTTACGTGAGCAGAATCTCAAATTTGCTAAATTTTAATAAAGTTGCCAATTTCATGTAGTTTTAATATTTATACCTCATATTTACCAAAAACATGTTTACATAAACTTCTGCAGGCTTAGCAAATAAAATATCGTAAATTTTTCAATAATTCAAAATTTGGCTGATTTATGTTATTTGTAACTATGATTTATATTTAATTCTCAATTTTTATTTTCTCCATAAAATTGTGTTTTTGAAAGATACATGCCTGGGTCTATTTCAATTTACTAAGAACATTTCCTCATTATGTAAATATTTTGGAAAACATCAAATTCTTTAGATATTATCAATTTCTTGAAATGATGTTAATTGAAACACAAAGCAGAACTGTCCTTTTGTTTCTTTTTAAATTTAGTTAAGCTGGCAACGGTTAAGTATCTTCCACAATATTTTCATCGGACTGTACTATCAATCACTGCGTGCTAAAGCTATTTAACACCATATACCTACTTCCGTTCTGATATTGTGTCAGGGTATTTGATATTATTCATAGATAAATATCAAAATTGAAAGAATTTCTGGAGAACAGCTCTTTAAGTTAGATGATTTGAGCTGAACACTTTTGATTTTCTTCTTTGACTAAACATTTAATCTTTCATTCGTTAGGTGTTATAGGTGGCACCTAAGACTTTTTGTAATCTACTAAAACAAGTTTCTCTTACCAAGAAATGTTTTGATTGTTACTTTTGGACATATTCCCTCTTCAACTCAACACATTTACGCATTCGACAGAATCAAATATCAAAGTCAAAAATTCCACACTTCAGAAACAGCGGTTTTAAAATTTTCGCAAAATCACCCAGAGTTGAAGCATTGTCCAGTACAAGAAAAGTTCATCTGCAGTTGTAAAGGGTGCAGAGTTTGAGAAGAAACATGCTATGACCTTTTTCCCAACACTTGTGAGATGCCCATTGCACTAACGGTCGTTTTGATTCGGGTTTAAATGCATATATTTAGTTTCCATCACCAATGATAAACTGATAATGTTGTAAACTGCTTTAGAACTACCTTGTCAAGCTTTTTTAAAATTACTCTCCACCATATTACATGCCATAACTTTGGCTCTACTGTTAAATTGTGAGCTATCCAGTGACAACAGTTTTTTCCACACCCAAATGATCATATGAGATCATACTAACATCCTTATTCCAGCTAGATCAATCCCCAAAGTGCTTCTTACAATTCTATATTATACTTGATTTCATTATCATCTGCGATAATTCATTGTGTACCAGCTGTAAACTGTTCTTTGTGAAAGCGCTTGGTCCTTCAATGTAGCATGATGCCATATGACGTTCTGTTTTGAATCATTGCTAACAGTTGCAGTTTTTAAAACTAAACAAAGTTCGTAACAGTCTTTGGTTCTGCCTACCGTATTTCAAATTTAGTCAATGTACCTACTCACTTTAGATTTGATGGTTATATTTGTTTCATGTTTTTGGATCAAAACACACCTTTCTATACAAGTAGTAGTTAGAACACGTACAACAAATCTAAAACACAAAATGAATGATAGCTTGAGTTTCACTTTTACCATTTCTACTTGAAAAGATATTAGACAATTGATATTCTTTGGAAACACAACGCACATCAAATGAAAAAGACAAAAAGTTTTTTATTAGCAAAGCATACTCCAAGAAGAATTCAAATTAAATTTACAAAAAAATCTTAATCGAATATAGGAAGTGCATCTTAAAGTATGTCCAGCTTTTGGGGTAAGCGTGCTGAATTACTAGAAGCTTTTGGACAATACTCAAACTGTGCTCAATACAATTATAGTTATGCATAACAACGTGACAGTGTGAAAGCTAATAAAAATCAATACTAAGATTATTAGGGCAAAATCTACTGCGCACTGCAACATTAGACAGAGCAGTATGGTATAAATATAGGTCCTATGGTAGCTAAAGCTACAATTCTACAGAACTAGAATACATAAATGAAAAAGTGGAAAACCAGCTTATTGATGGGAAGAATATTGTTATCATTTAGGAAATCATCTTGAGCTCGGAGCACAGTTTTTAGAAACGCAGATCAAAATCTGGCCTTTTATTTATCATCGTCTAAATCGCTTGGTATTTTCCAAACTGTTCACTGATTTGCAATAGACTCGAAGCTTGGGTAAACTACTTTATTTGTGGAATAGATACCTTGTATTGACTGATGCGCTGACATGAGATTTACGGTATGGCAAGATCGACAAACAATGTAACTCAAGTCTTCAATAACAAAGCAAGCAGAACCAGCAGAAGATGACATTGTTGTATGACTGCCGAGCATCTGTCCTAGTTTAGAATTCCCAAAATATTTTTGAAATGTTTCTTTATAAAGTTGTATTCAAACTAAAAGGAGTTTGAAAAATGCACAATTGCAATTGAGAAGGACTAAATTAGTTTTTACTGTTATCAGGTTTTCAACTTTGGAAATCAATCAGACTTTTTATTTATTACGTTTGTAGACCTTTTTCAATCAAACACATGTGCTTTCCTGCTCACTTGGGTTCCATAGGCAGATGGAAGTTTCTTATTTAACATGATTTACATACAGTCATGTTTTTAACATTTGAAACAATGCATGCATTCTGTTTATGTCTTTGATATCTGGCGACTAACATACCAGTACATAATAATTGGGAGTTGACCACGGTCCTTAGAGTCTACAGTGATGTCAATTGGTAAATAAAATTACAATACACAGCATTAGATTCCTTGAACTTACTGTGTATGGTTAAAAAATGGAAATAACACGATGCCAAATTGTGTGCTATACAAATTTTGCATTGAACAATTTAAATACTGCCAAGTGCAGTAGTGTAAGTGCAGAATACATCAAGCTTAAGAACAAATACCACAGACTCAAGTAGAGTGAAAGGCTAAAAGTCAAGTTTATAAACCAAACTAAGTAAACAAGAACTGAGTAACTAAAAGCAAAATCTTTAGTTTTTCTCTGCTAGGGTTAAAAAACCAGAACCACCATATATAAACAAGGCAAATGGCTAAAATCCTATTAAGCATCGATTAGTGCCAAAAACTCAACTGTATCTTCTCATAGTTACAAAAACACACCAATGTACATTAGAACAAAATTTAGAAAACACTAGAGACGTCACTGCAGCTTAAACAAATGGCTAAAGCAAAAAGAAAACTATTGGAAACTAGTTGAAAAGCCATCAAAATTTCGGGAAGGTTTTCTTAGCCTAAATCGTCTCTAATTACTTTTGCTGAATGTTATGCACTTTTCACAATTTCTTTCAATCTTTCCCACAGGTATGGAGTTGGACAAATCAACTGTTTTCCTTACGCTGATTTCCAAAATCACTAAGTTTTTGCTGATTGCCAATTCCAACTTTCTTCTGAGTATTAAATTGTACAAAAGTATCTTATATGTGGTATATTATCTATTATTGTTAATGCACAAACGATAGTATGTAATGAAACATTTTTGACAAGATTATTAGTCAATCGTTAATACTATTACCGTTACTGTACTTAATTAATGTGAACATTTACTGTCTACTATTAAAATAAATCATTATAATGAGTCAATTTTAATGGTTACCTACTGTATTTTCTTCTAATTATCATTACTAGTAATTATCAAATTCATGTATTGAATGTCGATTTAGAATGTCTTGACGTCACATAATTTTTCTTACTTCCTATAAAACATCAAGTGCACCCACACAATAGCATCAATCTCATTTTTTGTACAGTACAACGTAGTTCGAAAAACCAAAAAAAAAACAATACCAACAAAAATGTTCAAATTAGCGGTGTTGTCTGTTATCTTGGCTGTTGTCGCTGCTGAACCTGGCCTATTCCACGGTGGTGCTCGTTTGGGATATCCTGCTGCATATGCTGCCCCAGCCGTTGCCGTTGCTGCCCCAGCACCTGTAGCCGTTGCAGCTCCAGCAGTCGTTGCCGTTGCCGCCCCAGCCGCCTACAGTCGTACATCTAGAACCGAGATCATCCACAAACCAGCAGCTTATGCCGTTGCTCCAGTTGCGCACGCTGCTATTGCTGCACCTATTGCTCGCGTTGCTTCTTACGCCTATGCCGCTCCTTACGCCTATGCCGCTCCTCATGCTTATGCCGCTCCTTATGCCTACGCCGCTCCTCGTGCCTACGCCACTCCTTACGCCTACGCCGCTCCTCATGCCTATGCCGCTGCTCCTGCTTTAGGCTACGGTTACGCTAAACTTGGATATGCTGCTGCTCGTCCTGCTTATGGACCATGGTAGATATTAGATTGAGTAACATATTTATATTAATTTTTGTATAAATTGTACAGATATGAAAATAAGAAAATAAATTTGTTAACATTTTGTAAGTTTTTAAAAGTGAATTATTTGCTAAACACTAGTGTTTGAAAAGTCTACGGTATTAGATACAGCCTCTTTTCCAACTTGTGACTTAATCATTAAAAGCACACTTAACTGCTAGGAAAGTTTTATTAATAATTTTAAAACATGCACATCTTTTAATCTGACAGTACAACGAGTACATTGTAAAAATGTTCGACTTCGCAATACTCGCCTAAAAGATCTAATAAGCACGTTTACAAACCTACAACCAGCTCAATGGGCAATTTTGAAATCTAGAAATACTTTATTTCCTGCAAGAGCTGGATCTTGGAGGTAGTTATGGTTAACTTGCTTTTCCAATATTTATTTCGTTTTCTTTGTGTTTTAAAGAAACGAAGCAATGCATTTAGTATTTTTGCTGCTTGTTTTAGGGAAAAGCTTGTTTCAGACAGTTAAGTTAGCCTGTCGCATAAGGTGAGTCCAAAGTCGCAATACCGTAAATCACAGGTGGACGTCCGTCCCAGTTCACTTGAGAATAGCAAATTCGTTTGTGTTGCTTATTTGTAAATCAGTAATAATAAAATCACAAAGTTCTTTTCTTTATGCTCAAGTTTTCTTGGTTTGTCATCAAAACATTGAACACTAACGTTTTCCAATTCATTCCTTTTGTTCAAATAATAACAATTTTATGTTCTCGTCATTCCCAATTCGCCGAAGACACTTATGGACATTGTCCCGCAGATAAATCTGACATTGCATCGCTATATGTAACCGTTTGACTTCGATAGAACGAAAAGGCCATCTGTGGAAAGATGCTTGGATTACTCCCACCCATCGGAGGAAGTGTGCGACCTGGCAAGGATTCCTGAAATTTCTAAAAGATCGATGCATAAACAGGGAAGTTGACTAAAACAATGTGAATATTCCAAATCCATCTGCAATCCTCAGGAAGAACCAAAGAAACAATACAAATATCCCCTGTGTTTTTTTCTTGACAACGCTAACAATCTGATCCCAAAGTTGCAAAACACCCTAAAAACACACCTGTCTACTACAGATAATTTTAAGCTCCGATGACCCACCTACTTCTCGAAGCCCAAAAATCAGTTTTTACTTCATCGTACACTTCTCCTGCAAATTATTGTCCCCCTTCTCTACTGGAATGTCAAGTAAGGCCTTCATGTTACGTTTACATTCGGAAGAGAGCACATTCCTAGGCCGACTGTTCTCATTAAAGCTTGATTCGGTTGCCAACATCAGAAACGCATTTCTCACAACAACAACAATGAACCGTCGCGCCGTCCGCGTTTGCGTACTTGGTTTTCTTAAAAATCGTCACCGCTTTACTTGATACACACAATTTTATTTTTACATTTCCATTCCTGGCACGAGCACCAACAGACCACTTGAATTTTTCATCGCTGACTAGTTTGAGTACCAAAGAAACATTTATTGATTTTGACAAGCATTAACCTGTTTTAGACACTAATCAGGAAGGAATGTATGAAGTATGTAAATAAAGTTATAAGACTGTTTTTTTTTATAATTCTTGTATTCAATTAAAATTACAATTCCATATTGTTTCTTTCAAAATAATTGCCTTGGGAAGCCACACAGCGATGGAGACGATGTTTCCACTCTTCATAGCAATGCTAGAACTCGGAAACTGAAATTGCCTTCACCTGGTCGGTTACGGCAATTTTAACGTCTTCTAGTGTCCCACAATGACGTCATTCGAGGTGATTCTGCAATCTTGGGAAGTGGAAGAAGTCACAAAGACTCACGTCGGGGAAATAAGGGGGCTGAGGAGCCACAGAGATGTCTTTACTTACCAAAAACTCATTCAGTAAAAATGCTGTGTGACAGGTTGTTCTTGATGCTTGGTCTCACACGCTTGACTATTTTCGAAGTCTTTTAGGAACTTCTCGGTAAAATTGTTAGTTTACCGTTTGGCCTTGAGGCACAAACTATTTGTGGACAATTCCTTGACTATCGAAAAACAAATCAGTATGATTTTGATCTTCGACTTGCTAATTCTTGCTTTTTTTGATCTTGGTGAGCTTGAAGTGTGCCACTCTTGGTTCTGGCGCTTCGTTTCCGGGTCGTACTAAAAGACCCAAAACTCGTCAGCAGTAATGACACGTTCAAGGAAATGAGGTTTATTTTCAATCCGCTTCACGTGTCCCTTCCTATTTTTCGTTTGTTTCTGGGAAAGGTTGTTTGGAACCATTTTTGCCCAAATTTTCCTCATTCTCAATTTATTGCTCAAAACCTCATGAACGTACAAGATTCCGGATTCTGGCAACATTTTTGTCAATTCTTGCAGTTGCAGGCCTTCCTCTGAGAGGTTCATCTTCAATCTGTTCTAAAATATCGAAATATGCAGGATGCTTCCAGTAAGAAAGTTTAATGTGCTACGCTTTTATAGAATGTTCTGCATCAAGAATAATTATAGAAAGTAAGACAATCGTCCTGTACAACTTTCCCTTGTAACATTTTTGGTCTTCCTACAAATAGAGATGCTATCCTCCGAGTACACTGTTGGGACACTTCGTAGCTGAATACGCACTGAGTTGGTTGTTTCAAAGATTGCGCAGTAGGCTATGGCGCATATTGCACAGTAACCTACTGTGCATGTTGTTCAGTAGTTGTCAGCGTCAAAGTTTTTTATACTGCATTGGCATTCATATGTTTGATCTCCAAACTAGCCAAGGTTATTGATCGCGTTATTAAATTTTATAATCTGTCGGGCGCGAAAACACTGGTACGTCAAATCAAAGCAAGTGCCCCTAGCAAAAAAATGTTTGATAACCGGCAACTTAATAGCTATGTTTCAAAAAATTTTATTTAACTAAAACTTAACACTGTAGCTTTCTTTCTCAGGTAAGAGGTTTAACACTTTATCAACTTTTTACAAAATTTATTGAATTTCTATTCATATCTTCATTGATTACAAGCCCTTTTTACTAGACTAAAATAGACAATTTTCTAACTGTAAACTGTGATAATTCTTTTGCTAGCATTTTCTTTAAAACAAAAGAAATAATGGTTTTTCTACTGCTTTCTAAAAAACAATTAAAATTAAATGAAATGGACAGTATTTAAGTAATCCCTCCATTTAAGCTAAATTAATTTATAAATTACGTAATGTACAGTATAAACTAAATGTTTATCCCATACAAGAGAAAAAAAAGCAGAAACTTCTGTAAAATATGTAATTGTATTGCATTAAAGAGAAAATGGCAGAAATAAAATAGCACTGCAATTGAAAACTCATTTTAAATTAAATACTTAACAGCTTTTATAAAAATGCTTAAGACACTAAAAACCACAGAATGGCATCCAATTAGCGACTTCCAGTAAATTTCATCTGGGTGTTTATAAAATACCATCATTACAGTAGAAGAACTTAAAAAATAAAATAACAGTTCTTATCGGAAAATCGAAGCAGGTTCCAAAACAATTTCAGTAATTTTATTCGGTTTTACCTTAATGTCTGTAATTTAAATTGCATTCGAATTGTATATTATGTTAATACGTAGGAGTCTCTTTAATGTTCGTTTTATTTTTAAGGTTTAAATACCTGAACTAATAAACATTATTGACACGATCTTAATGACAAAATGTAAATAAAATTTTTATAAATGCATGTGGGAAGGAGATTCTTCACCGTTGTAATCATCTTAAAAATAAATCCAGTTATTTTTTGGCTAATTCCCCATGATTATATATTTGATTTATGATTACAAGTTTGAATTCGTAAAATATACTGTTTATTATTTCTTAAATGAAAGTTAACAATATGCAGTTTATCATCCTGCCTTTACTTTAGGACCAGATTTAAAACGTCATTAAGCTTCGTACTCCCAATTACAAGTAGAAGAAGATAATTTGTGATAATCTATTAATTAGAGGAAGTATTTATGTAGTATGTTCCAGGAAGAGCGAAACATTCTTGTTTCCTTATTTTGTTCTCGACCAGATCTAATTAGTATGCAAGAGCATTTGAAGCGAGTGCGGATATAAAGCAAAAAAAAAGAAATATGGGCAATCTGCATTTTCTAGCACTTTGGTTAATCACTGCAAACAAAGATTTCAGTGCCAGAAAGAAACCTTACTGCTCATTTCTCCCAACGTAGTATCTTTTGAAGGTCATATTTAGGGCATTGTATTTTTACATGAACTTTGCATCTTCATTATTGGGCAGAAACAACCTATAGAAATCTCATCCACTTTACAGCAATCAAAATTAATTTAATTTCCAGAAAGTTTTCCAAAATAGACACTCCTATCTGCTCCCGAATATTCTTCGTCCTATACAAAATCAAATAATCGGATCATGAGTATAGTTACAATTGTCTTCGGTTCTGAATTTATATCATAAATAATTTTCCGCTTTTACGCCGGCAATGGACGCATATGAACCAGACTTCGCTAGAGAGTAGGTATCACAAGCTAGAATGCCTCTAAAAATTCATACATTTACTTCCTTTATGCCTATTCCTTTTTTTCCCTATTGCTGCAACAGTTTCTCAGGTAGTTTGTAATTCTCTAAATCCAGTTGCAATGACTAGAGCCCGTTTCATTGATGAAAAAACATAGAAAGCGTAAATAGTGTTATTCCATCACAGCTAGTGTACAACATTGCAACGACTATGCTGTCCATTTGAAAGTATCCAACTCATCCTTCAAATTCTTTTATCGGCAATTTTTATACCTGCGTTGGAATAGAACAAGTTGAAGGATTGTAATCTAGTTTTGGCACAAAGACATTTTACCACTACATTGCTATCACACAATCAGCTTCAGAGGCTACCGAGTTCCAAATGCTTTTGTGTGACAATTTCGTCAGTAGGTTTTAAATTCTGTAGACTAAAATGTAGTACTATTCTATCACAGAAAAGATAGCACACCGTAATGACTATGTATTGTAGAAATTTCAGTACGGAACTATGGAGCTCTTCGTCTTTTTTACTGTTGACTTACGTCTGATCATGCTGATGTGGAAGAAGTTAAAGAGTATTGCCTGAATTTGGTGCAATACTGTGGTTTGCCATCTGTCATGCCATGTGTAATTTATCAACTTCGAAAAAAGAATTCTTGAGGGTTTGGTACAGAGAATGGTAGAATGAAATAAATGTAACATCATCACAATCTTTGGTATACGTGGTTCAGTTCCAACCGACAAAATCAGTCTTTAAAAAAACAACTCCGCTCAGGTATATTGTTTGAAAAAACCAAGAATTAGTTTTTCAAACTAGAGTATTTCCTGAGATACTCGCCGAAATCTTACCATATCTTGCAGCGACTTCAATACCAACATCTTTAGAGTCCTCTATCAGTCTAACTGTTAAATTGCAGATTGAAGCCCAGTGTGGTACTGTACCAAAGTCCGGAAAATCAGGTTTCATTGCTTGTAAATCACCATTCATGAAACCAGATCATCTACACTTCACTTAAAGGGTATGATTTCTAGAACCACAATCTGGATTTTAATCAAAGATCTCTTAAGGTTTTGCTTGAATGTAATGAATCTAGCCACCATTTTTTAGAATGACTTGAATTAGAATTGAATGGGCAAGAAAAAAATAATATTCACGCGAGTAGACGTCAACATGAGTTAGAAGGTTGTGCGGAACCGTGAAGCAGTGTCGTATTGAGTCAAGAAAGTGGCGTAGTTTACCGTGGGTCACAAACCATAATGGGTCACAAATGTGTTTAGGTCAGTTGGCTTACGATAAGTCAAGAACCATAATGTACCACGAATCATGGCAAGTCGTTTCAAACTCGAAATAAAATACTGCTTGAAATCTTACACACACTTTTGATATTTGCGCTGCAAGAGTAGTGAAAAAGTATGGAAAACGGCGTGCCAAAGAAAGAGGTGGTAGTCTTGGCCAAGTACATTGGTATATATCTAGACATATACCAGAATTGAGGATTAGAATGCAAGAAGCAGTCAGATTCTCTAGAGTAAATTGTTTGGGAAATATGAAAAACGTTTTATGCCCTCCATAGGAGTACATTATTGGGTAACCAACAATAACTTCTGTATGCTTAAAAGCTAAACTAAAAGTCTGGTTCTTGTGCAGAACTAATTCGGACTTACAAACAAAAAAAAGGAAAAGCATGAACCTAATTTTACTCCAAAAATGGACTTGAACGGTACTTGCATTGAACCTCACCACACCTTGTGATACACGGGAATCTTGTGACGCTTGAAATCTCATGATCCAGGGAATTTTGTGACTCGGAGGAATCTCGCGATACACGGGAATCACGATCTCATATGCCAACGTGAATGAGTGGGTGAATAATCAAAAGACTTGATGTATTATATTTACTCAGGCGTTGACGTCTACTTCAGAGCCATCGTTGGTTTTCCAGCACAATCATTAATAATTTACGGTTAAATCGAAAAGTGTTTTTAACTCACAAGTCGCAGCTCTGTCTTGAAGAAAACGTTTGGTTTCTCCAGCAGTACTTTTTGTTTTCTTTTCCGGCTTGATAGTGTAATTGTCAATCTACTTATTTTGTTTTTATTCAAAAGTCAAATTAATTAGACAGTAAATTTCCATTTTGGTTGATGTAGGATCAGATCCATCTTCAGCATCTGTTTTAAGAACTAACTCTGCTTTAACCTTTAGGTAAGTGGTTTCACCTTTTAAACTGTCTAGAGATCTTCCTCTTGCGAACTCTCCATTGAGTAAAGCTCTACTTTCCTGGAATGCAAACGTAATATTAGTTTCTAAAGTTACTAAACTCTCTTAATGATCTGAGCTGTTCAAAATATATCTTTCAACTGCATTTCCAACCTTTCACTTTTTCGTTCCCATAGATTTTTCTTCTAATACACATTATTTCAATATCTGCTTTTTGTTACAGATTTTTTTTCTTAGTTTTTGATGAGTCCAGAGAAGTCCGAAATAGTTTTTTGAGGGCGTCCAGGTTTTTAAATCCTAGCAAGAATGAATTTCTCAGAACAAGAAAAGTTGATTAGAACCAGAGAGGAATTTCATGTTTGGTTTGGGTCTGAAGAGGACCCGCAAATAAATATCATGCCTTAGATTTTCGTAGTTTTATAAAAGGTTATTCTAGGTAGGTACCAGAAAATGTGGCTACTCTAATTACCGGTGCCTGTATATCACTAACGTGTAAGCTATGTTATGTGCTTACAATTGTAAATACCTTGTTGACCAAGGCTTTGGCTTATACCCCGATAGTATTTAGGCATGGTCTTCAGATAAAACCAAAACTCTTTTTGGAACCAATGGATTTTTCAACAAAATTTGGTGTCGATTGATATTCATGACAAGGATTAAATTAATATAAAAGAATCTTCTGAATTGTTTCACTTTAATTGAACCAAATTCAAAATCTGTTGCATGATGTAGGTATTGGGTATAGGGCATAAAAGCAATGTTTCTCATTAAGTATTTCTTAAGAGAAAGTCAAACTAGTTTCTTGTAAACGTTTTTGTTTATTTTCTGATCCTCTTATTTTATTAAATTCCATATCTGGTAAAAATTAATTCCTTCTATGTTGTTTTTTATGACCATGAGTAGCTTCTTACCTGATATTTAATTTCACTTCTATAAAGGGAAATATATTATTGCAAATGAGTTTTACTGCAAATAAAAGAGCATCATCCTGTCATTTTGTGTATATTTTGCGCCGTCCAAATTTGGTTTATAAGCAGGATATTTAATATTCGCCTGTTAATTCGATATTATACTCCTGCGAAACGATAATTTGCGGTTACAGCTTTAAATTAAGCAAGTCGAGAAGAAGCTTACATCTTGGTTGAACATCAGCAACACTGTCTGGATGTTGTACAATTTGTTTCACCTTTAAAAATACAAATAAACGTGGACAGCCTGAAACTTTATCTTGTTGGTTTTAAAATCGCCTGTTGTATGTCATCAAATCCAAAAAGTCTTCGACTTCTCCAATTACAACGAATATAAATTTAGATTAAACTTAATAAAGAAGGAAAATTATGTAACAGTAGAATTGTGATGAAAACAAAAACATAAACTAGAATTTTAATGGTTTTTCAAGATGATTTTTTGTGATCGCTTAGTGTCTATAGTAAGTCTGAAGCATCGCTTCCTAACATGCCACTGGTCATAAGAATTACATTTTTTCTTCTGGTAAGTACTTATTTTCAAAACTAAATTTGTCTAATCTTCCGTAACTAATTTTGACATAATAATTATATTCCTATTCAGGATCTTTAATATATATTTAAAGAAGATTAACGCTAGTCATGCTGTTTCCATTTGGTGGTCGAAAACATTTTTAAACAACGAAAAAAATTAATAAGTTTATTTATCAAGTTAATAAACTCCGTGGGGGACTCAACTGAGGAAATGAGAATGACGTACTAAATACCTAAGATTACATTTGGAAAGTCTTTTAAATAGTAAACAACCAATTAAATAATTTAGGACAGACCCTAAATAATTAATAGAGGCATGAGAAAAAACTGAATAAAATTCTAAAATCAAAACAATTAATTCTGATCTTCCAAAATGTTGTGTAAGTACAGCTATGTATTAATTTTGGAACTAATACGTTTATAATGTTTAGTATTCTAATTATGTTTTATGAATGTTTTCTCATTAATACCTTATTTATTGACTTGATCGATTTCATAAAAATGTAAGATAGCTTGAAAGTTTCTTGATTGTACTGATTGGTACAAAATAATATAAAATTATCTACAAAAACGCGACAAGAGATTTACCGCAAAACGATTAAGTTTATGTACAAGTACTTGATTATAAATGGATTTGAAAATTACTACTTAACCAAACCATACGTTATATTCAGTACACTATTTTTTTAGCAATACAATGCATTCGTGTGATGAAATACAAATGTTTCCAACAATATATGTATGCTTAAGATAATTAACTTTGTAAATAGAGCCGAATGAGATGTTAGTTTTGCTGTTACCTACAACAATTCTTTTCAGAACAACAAGCATAATTCGAATTTCCCGCAAATTTCCTGTACCCAAAAAATATATTTGTTTGATGGCCAGCTGCACCTGCAGATCTTGCTTTCGTAGACTCGACTACTTCTCTTCCTCTATAAATAGGCAAACTGCTTCACTTAAAAGAAGCCAATGGCAGGCCTCGACTGCTCAGCTAGATAGTGAGTTCATGGTGTTTGGGAACCCAAAATATAAATTATGTTAGGGTAGAAGGATACCAGGCCTGCAAATATACTATAACATACCACTGCACACTGTAATAATTAGAGCATAAACCCATGACATACTGATAAACCTGTGTCCTTATTAACTATTCATACAAAAAATGAAAGACTCTGATTGTAACTAAACATTATCAATCAGTGTATTCGCCTAAATTGAATATTGCAAAGAATTATTCTTGCTCATCAAAACTCTGTAGATGAGGGCAACACCCAAATTTCCAGGTCTGTAGGCTTCCCAGGACCTCTAGGATTCCCCATTTAGTAAATATGAGTAAATTTTGAACATCGAATGTTCCAACAAAGACAATTACAGAAAACTGTTCCCTGTTGAAAGTAAATTCAATTTTAATTAGTAAAGAAATTTGAATTTACCTGTCAGATCCACAAGGACGCAAAAAACAAAAAAATGATGATAAAATGCAATTACACGCTACTACAACTAACTTCCCTTAAAGGTTTCGAACTTAAAAATCTTTTTTAAGGACTTTTAATGAAAACGTTTCACAAGAAAACTGGGTGATTTGACTCAACCATTTTCATTAGAAGACTCTAAAACTCTGCAAAGAAACCAGAAAAAAAAACAGGAAATGCTGATAAAAAGAAATTTCAGTTAAAAAACCTACCAAAGTTACTAATCGACTTTTGAGAAATTTACTGGTACATAAAGCAGCAGTGCATTAATTAACCTAGAAAAAATAATTTTTCTCGTGCCCCTCACCGAATTCAACAAAGCTCACTTTTTTTATCTCTTGACCTCCAGACTGTAAGTCAAATTCTTTTTGATATGTTGCAAAGTTACAATTTTTAATGGGATAAACAAATACGATTTTTAGTATGGGCACCTCAATGGACATTCAACGCAAGAAGGGGAAGTCTAGATATGGAAAAAAGTAACTTAATTGAAATTCGTGTTGTATTTTCCTCAAATTTACTCAGTTTCAGCTCGACAAATCAACCCTCAACCGTCACGCAACATACGCATACTAGCTAGTAACTGTGCTACTTCTTGTAAGGAAATGTCGAATGTCATACAATTTGTATACGTCATAGCGAACCGACACCTTCAAACTTCTGTTTGCCGTTTAAGAGTACAAAGGACGATTATATCAGGAGTTACGCAACCGCAAGGCAGATGAGAAGTTGTGGGTTTCACACATAACTAAATGCATTTGTATACCAAAGAAATGATTTACATATCTAGTAAATGAATCCGTTATCTATTACACAAGCAACAGGAGGCTTGTAAAGGCGGCAATTGTGAAGAATCGTGCAGGTACACTCAACATTTCAAAACTCTTTCAAGTCTTGTCTACACAAACCCCAAAAGGGAAGTGTCCGTCTGTAGTCTCCCGAAAATTGATAGATTCAGCAAATTTCACCTTTAACGTGTCAGTGTCGAAACCATCCAACTGGACTTAAGATACTTCATTCTACAAGATGTTAACACCTGATAACACCAGTTCTCGAACTTCACAATTATAAACCATGAAAAGTTTCTTTTAGACAATATCTAACCATCTTACTTGTCCTAGACTTATCCAACCACCTTCAACCTTTCTCCTACAGACCTATGGGAATCTGGGTGTCCTAATACAGTGTCCTAGTACAATGTAATAGAATGTTATGACTATAACCATTCTGGCGATTCATATAAAGTCAGGTTAACAAGTTTCTGTATTGTGTTAAGTTTACGTTGAATAAAGCTTTTATTCTTGGCGATAGATTCTTAATATATCAGTTTATTCAACATAAACTGTAATGTAATTGATGGATGAAGTCACTTTTAACCACAGAACTGCCTTCGACTGTAAACACATTTATCAATTCACCCTGATGACTCGGAAGTAAAGAGGCATCTTCGCCCGGAGCGTTTTGATATGAAACTAATACTTCAGGAACTTCTTTACAATGGACTCATTGGCAAAACATTTTTACAAACTTTCTTTTTGCTCAATCAGTCATTCTATCAGACCAAATTAAAATGAAATTGTTAATTAACCATATTGCACCTTCTGTGTTTCCTTTTATACAAGAGTGCGAAACATGTACCAATAACTATTCTAAACGATATGTACATTAAACCCAAAAACGAGATATGTGCTCGCTATGTGCTAGCTATTCGTAGACAGCTGCATGGAGAAAATGTAGACCAACATATGCAAGTATAAAAACAATTGATTAAGAATAATTGTATCAGAGATTTGTTTATTGCCGATATCTGTTTGAACAAAATGAGGGAAAAACTAGAGAACTCACCTCTAACTTTAGATAAGGGATATAATCAATCAAGTACTATCCAAACTCGCAAAGATTTGAAACTCCTACTTATAGCTTAAATGCTGCGATCACTGTAAAGAAGGAAAATACCACTTTAACAAATCCAACTACTTCAAATAAAGTATTAGTAGCTTCTTCATTGAGAAAGAAGTTTTTCCTTTGTAGTAGGTCCATACATCAGGATAAGACTGCCCTGCGGTCAACGCGAATTGCCAGTTGCGTTTAGAAAAAGGGTACTTTCCAAATGTATGTTGTAGAAGCAAACAAAACGTAAATGTGGCATTTCCACGACTTTCGTTTGTATCTCTGTTGCTTCACCGGGCCTGCCTAGCGTTACAGTATCGATTACAGTTTACAAACAATTTCAAAGCTTTAATAGATACAGGTAGCTCTTTTAGCTTCATAAATAATGAATTCTTCAAGGAAGAAACCTGTCCGTCAAGGAATCACTCTTGTTTCACTTAATCACATGTCGTACGCAGACGGAAGCTGTGCTGCTGCAATCAGCCTCTGTAAACACACCTACAACCGAGTAAATTTATTGATCTTTATGCAGATGTTATCTTAGGACACGATATTTTTAAAGACCATTCCTCGATCAAGCTGACGTTTGGAGCATCATAGAAAATTTGCAGTGTCATGGCTGGATCAATTCCTCCCATATCTCTATTTTCTAACTTGATGCCCAATAGCAAATCAATTGTAATTCAGTAGCGTCATTACAGTCCAGAAGATGAACAACTCATAGAGGAGAAAGAACGATCTTATACTGCCTTTAAAGCCTGTGGTCATCTTTATCAATTTACTCGTTTACTATTGGGTGTTACAAATGGTGTGTCAAGTTTTCAACGTGTTGTAAACTGGATCATTAAAACTGAAAATTTACAGAACACTTTTGCCGTCCTGGATGATGTAACCGGTTGCAGAGAACAACTAAATGAGGAACATTCGCTCAGCAGTCAATGTAGATGTAAAAGTAGAAGACCACATTCAAATCCGTTTGGGCAGAGTGAGTTCCTTGCAAACCCAAAAAATAAGGAACAGCTAATATCCCTCTTGAGAGTTCACTTGAAGGAAAGAGGATGTAAAGTGCTTCAAGATCCTGGGAACGCAGATGCTTTGATTGTTTAAAGAGCAATCACAGAAGCTCAAAAAGGATTGGAGGTGAGATTTCTAGGTGACAATACTGATCTATTGGTCATGTTAATTACTCTTGCTCCCCTTAACTGCAACTTGAAGATGATTAAATAAAACTCACAACAGGGGACATGAAACCTGTTTTATTGTGTGTTTATGCTTTTACAGGCTGCAATTCTGTGTCCGCAATATATAGGAAAAGGAAAACAGTCCTATTTAAAAAAATTCAAGGTGATGAGGAATTAAGAAAAAAATTACTAATTTTTAACAACCCCAATGCACAGGCAGATAATATTGCCGATGCTGGAAACGGTTTTTTCCTGTCTATATACGAATCCAAAAAAAAACGCAAGACGTTCTACGTCGCCAGATGTACTCAACGACTAATGCAAATCAACCGGTGTAAGGAGAGTTCAAGTAACAACTTTCTACAATTCGCGACAGAAGAATAAATTTTATTCCTCTATATCTCCTGAACTATTCAGTGTAGCAAATAAATGCATATGACCTTTTTTTGTGGAAACTCTTACGTTCTTTAATTGTTTATAGAGTAAAGTAAGCTTGAAATTGAATAGTTTTCGAGATATTTGCAAAAAACTGAGAAAACACAATCTCTTCCTCAAATTTTTTACCACATTTAGAGCAAAGGGTAATGAACAATTTAGGAAACTCAAACCTTTTTTTTGGATTCCTGGCTTGGGAACTAATCTTACTGTACTAATATATTTGTTGCATACATCTAAAGCTTTAATGATTTCGCAAAGACGTTCTACAAGGACTCGTACCTTAAGGACTATAACACGGCGAAAACGTCCTAATACAGTGTACTACTACAATGTAATAAAATGCTATGACTGTAATAATTCTGACAGTTCGTATAAAGTCAAATTGACAAGTTTTTGTATCAAGCTAAGTTTATGTTGAATAAAGCCTTTATTCTTGGTGATAGGCTCTTAATATATCATTAGGGATCGTACTTATTCATCTAACTGATTTTTTCGCCAGCGTGGTTTGGTATTCTAAGATGGTAATGGTTTGACATTTGAATAGCTAACTTAAAAGATGCGCAATGTAATGAAACGTATTTATCAAAGACTTGTGTAACCAACTCTCTACCAATGTTTTAAAAAACGAAATGCCCTACATTTACTACTTACAGCCCACGTCCCACAAGATACTTGTTCTAAAAGGAGGTACCAAGTAGGCTAAACAGTCGAAAGACTTCTCTATTGTTTATCAGTATGCTTCGTGAAAAAACGAGGGAGGTTTTGCAACATGTGTGTTAAATAAATTTTGGCAAAATTATCATCTAGGTCTAATTATGTATGAAATCTGTTATAAATTCATTCTCAAAAAACCATCATCAATGAATGTCGCCGTTTCTTTGTCCCCAGTTTCCATTCTTTTTTATCTAAGGTTTCAACCTCTTCTAGGTTTCTTGCTGCCATTGCTTCATTTACGTCATCTCTCTAGCTTCGACGTGGTCGTCCTCTTTTCCTTCTTTCCATAGGTATTCATTCCAAAATCTTTCTGGGCCATCTATTTTCCGTCATTCTCTTCATACGGCCAAACCAAGTCAACTGTCGCTTTTCTACCTCTGAGTCTGTATGTCTTTCTATATTCATTTCCGCTCTTATCACTTCGTTTCTGATTCTTTCAATTTTAGATCGTCCAAAACGTCTCCTCATGAAATCCATTTCTGTAGCTATGATTTTATTTCGATAGACTTTGGTAACATTTCAAACCTCCGAGCCGTATAGGGTGACACTTTAAACTATACTTTTATATATATAGGTATGTTTATTAGTATCTTTTCTTATTGTTTTATTCCAAAGTAGGGAGTTCAGTGATTTAACTGCTGTTCTACCTTTATTGATTCGATCTTGAATTTTGTTTTTGCATTGCCCCTCTTGTTAAAAATAATCCCTAGATATCTGCTCGTTTCCACTCCTTTTATTGTGTCTGTTTCTAGTCTTAAGTTATTTACTTCGTCATTTCCGACTATCAGATATTCACATTTAGACATGTCCATCGGTTCATATTCTTCTTTTAGTTTTCTTATCATGTAGTTTAAGTCTTCCTCACACTGACAGAGGTTGTTTTATATATGCTTTTGGAAATTTTTTGTGTCTATATATGAAAGAGTAGTCTATTACTATATATATATCTATCATGCAGAATCTCAACCGGCTGAAACAAATTGTTTGGGCGCCGCCGCAAACTTAAAAATTTTTGCCTAATCTGTCTATTGGTGCTTATAACACTTCTGAATGTTAAATGCTGTTCTTTGCTTTTATCATTTCAAAGACAACCTAGAACTCACCACATGGAGGTGGCTGCACATCAAGTACCTCCCT
The DNA here is from genome assembly GCA_011009095.1 of Ignelater luminosus. Lineage (NCBI taxonomy): Eukaryota > Metazoa > Arthropoda > Insecta > Coleoptera > Elateridae > Ignelater > Ignelater luminosus. Next base: position 143,236 of record VTPC01090647.1, on the reverse strand, counting down.
ACCTAACAAACTTTGTAAAAAAATTAATTTTGTTGCAACACTTTGATGAATTCGTGTTTTGTATTAAACTTTGGCAACGACTACCTGGAAAAGCTATTCGTGATCTAAGAAACCCATAGCGAGCTTCGGGACCGGACGCTGCTGACCGATGCTTCTGTTACAAGTTGAATGTGACAAGAAAACTTAAGGGTGTCAATTTCTTCAGGTACATTTTTAATCATCTTTCTTAAGTCATCATCAGAAATCTGTAACGTTAGGACTGGTTCAGTAATTTTTGTTGTTGGCCAATTTAACAATTTGGGGAAATTTCGAATGAACGAACTTCAAAATTTTGTTTAGTTTCTCTTCTGCATTTCACAATTCTTCTCAACCCCAACACTCTACAATGGCTCCGATTGTCTGCTAACATCAATAACAAAATATTTTTGGGATAGCAAAAGTATCCATTCTCTTGTAAGACTAGATCGATATTTTTTTTATTTGTTCTGATAAGAACCTCGATTTTTGTATCATCCCAAAAAATTCTGACTACCATGCTGACAGAAAGGTTGAGTTTTTATTTCAAACCACGAAGGCTCGTAGATCTTTATAACATAAGTGTTAGATTTCAACATGGGTTCTCTGTTGATACATACAGTCTTCAAATTCTATTGGCCGCTGTTAGCCATCTGGAATGGCTCATCCTTCTTGGGTTCTTACCAAAACATTACTTTTAGTAATTTCATCACATATTTCATACAGGTATTGTTAGCCCGTGCTAAGATCTTCAAACTGTACTTCAGGAAAGCTTGAATCAATCTTGCCGAAGTTTTTTATATGCTCTGTAATTGTTTTTCTATTTCACCTGAGTAAACTGCTAGTTAAAGAGTTTTCCCATCAAGGTGCTATAGCAAGTGGCACAATAGAAGTTCATTGTTATGTAGCAGGCACACAAACTATTGCATCTGTTGTATAACTCCATTTTTATATCCCGTGCTGACCGTTTTCCATCACACCCAACGGCTTGGAGATGAGAAAGGTCGGTTTTGGGGGATAATAATTTTAAAATGCTGTTTTAATTTAAAGGGAAGTACCAGATATTGGTGAAATATGATCATGATACATCGATCCCGGCTTAGACACCAGCACAATATGTTCTTCAATAATTCTTTTTCTTGTCCTACTTTGTCCTTCTTTAGCTTGAACTAACGTCTTGTTTTTGCGACCATTGAACAACTCTATAATGTCTAATAACCAACAATACAAGTTGGATAAACCAAATTTGTTTCAGCTAGTTAAGATTTTGCATGATAGACTATTTTTCCACATACAGCCGCAATAATTTTTCAAAAATATACAGTGTGTCCGAAAAGTATGGAATATATAGGATATCTCAGTAAAAATGCATTTTATGGAAAAATCTTTCCTATAAAAGTTGTTTAGTGTTTAGTTTTACATTACAAGGCAATACCAAATAACTATTTTTAAAAAAAATAAAAGCGCAACGAATAACGCTTTAGTTTTTTTTAATGGGAAGGAATTCCTTTATTGTACTCATTTGATAGAGAATGTTTTTCTCTTTACAATAATGTAAAACTTTGATACACTTGCATTAGTAAATTTTGATTAAAACGCAAAACATTGTTTGAATAACGCTTAAAAGTTTATTTATTCATTGGTTACCTTTACAGACGCGGTCTTTTAAATTTTCAATATCATCTAGTCACATTATGGTCGGTGTGATACACTTTTGTTTGTTGCAACAATTGAATGCGTTTTGATTAACAAAAATACGACTTGTTTGAATGGTACCATTAACAAACAAAATACGCGCTACTGGTCTTCGCTAAATCCTGGCTGGTATGTAGAAGGGCACACCCAATATCAGCAGAAAGTCAGTGTCTGGGCAGGAATTATTGGAACCCAAATTTTGGGACCTTTCTTTATAGAACATAATTTAACAGCGGATGCGTATCTAGATTTTTTAAGATTTGACTTAGTTCCTGTTTTAGCTGTTCTATTTCCTAATGAACTAGATCCAGATGTACCCCATAACAGAATATGGTTGCAACAAGACGGGGCTCCTCCTCATTTCGGAATTAATGCCCGACAGTTTTTTGATAATACTTTCCCTTATCGATGGATAGGCAGACGAGGTGCAGTAGAATGGCCAGCTCGCTCGCCGGATTTAAGTCCACTTGATTTTTTCTGTGGGGCCATCTCAAAAATAAGATTTATGTCGATATTCCTGAAGATATTGAAACTCTAAAAGACCGTATTAGAACAGAGATTAGAGCTATCACACCAGAAACGATTCAAAATGCAGTAAACGAATTTGAAAGACGACTTTATCATTGCCAAGCTGTAAGTGATGCACACTTTGAACACCTTCTATGAACTGTAGAGTGTAGTTATACAAAATTTTCAATTCGTAACAGATGTATACTGAAATAAACTTTCAAACATTTTTTGCGTTTTAATCAAAATTTACTTATGCAAGTTTATCAAAGTTTTACATCACTGAAAAGAGAAAAACATTCTCTATCAAATGAGTACAATAAAGGGATACGTTCCCATTAAAAAAAACTGAAGCATTATTCGTTGTGCTTTTGTTTTTTTAAAAAAATAGTTATTTGGTATTGCCCTGTGATGTAAAACTAAACACTAAACAACTTTTATAGGAAACATTTTTCCATAAAATGCATATTTACTGAGATATATAGGATATTCCATACTTTTTGGACACACTGTATATAAAAGAACTTCAGTCAGTTTAATGGCAAATTTGTTAAAATTTTCGAAACTTTTGGGGGCATTTGGGCAGCCGAAGATGACGTCATACAGCGCTCAAATTTTGGACAGTTATTTCTAGTGACAAAAGGCAACTATTCCGCATATAGGAGTTTTGAAACAAAAAAAAAATTTTTTTTGCCAGTTTCACTCCACCCTAGTGCAGACGTGTGGGCGCCTTTTTCTCATTTGAATTACTTAAAATAAATTTTTCTTGTTTTAATCAAGAGTTAATCAGTATAGAATTTTAATCTTGCAAATTATTACAATTCATAAGTAAGTAACGGTAAGTTCTCAGTTACCTTCAATCTTGAAAATGGCTTTGGTTAAATTTTTGTATAATTGTATCCTAAATTGTATTCTCATGGTAATCAAACTTGCCCATCTTCGGCTTCAAAATAGCTATAAGGCATCTTGTTCTGTTTTTATTTTGGCTAGATGTTGTTTTGACCATTAATGTTTTAGTAGTAGGCCTGAATAAACGAAAACTAAAGCAGTAGTCACGTGAAGCATGACGTATTCCAGAGCGCTAACTTCGATTATAGCAAGATGTCGATGCTTTAGCATCGAGGTACCTGGATATCAGGACTTTTAGTACATACAATCACTTTAATATTTTTTTGTAAGTTTAAGTCTAAAACCCCTGATTAACAAAATGTAACAATAAGAAACAAAAGGAAAATTTTAGTTAAACAGTACATTGTAAATTTTTAATGATTATTAAAAGCTTTTAATATTTTCAATTAAAGATTTGGAAACAATTTTTTAATATTCCGCAATAAGATCACAGAGCTTGCAAAACGGAAATATTAATTTAATAAATGATATGGTTATTATGACAACGAAATTAAAAGACTAACCTGGATCGGCATTTTGATTAATCTTTTTATATTAAATCACATTCCGAACGATTTCTTCGGTTATTAAAAAATATTCTTCAGCTTCTGTAATAAATTATATATACGAGAAAACCACCGTGTATAAATAGGTCGACATTATGCAGGCGCCAGTAAAAAGTATTTAATGTATCCATTTTCATATAAATAGCTAATTTTTTACATGGAAATTGCCGTTTTTAATGTGCAGTAGCATTTTGCCTCTTACTTTCTTTTTCGTTTAACGACTTTAGATATAGGTTATTCAGCTGTTGTAAACCACATGGATATAGTGTATGGAATGCATGTGCAGCAAGTTTGACTTTAGAGATTAATCATAATAACAGTCTAAACAAAATTATGCAACGCAACCTGTTGATTTTATACTGTTTCTTGCAACACAATTAATAATAAATAATAATGCATTTCTGTAATTATTAAAATGTTTATAAAATTTATTTTAAATTATTATTAAATATATTTGAAGCATTCATGTACTTGGCATAATTTATTAAACTTCTGATACATATAGGTATTTTGGTATTTCTATTTGTTCTATTTACAGCAGTTTTAAATATTGTTCAGTATCTTGTATTAACGTGAAAAGAATTATAAATATAGTTGCTTTATTCTATTGATAGTATGTATTTATTATTATAATCTGTAGATTAACTCTGCGAATTTTCGCTTTTCTCATTTTGGTCGTTTGTGAATATTACAGCATTAATTTCAAGAGTAGCACAACTGCATAAAGAATTAAAACTGTTAAGAATGTTCTTCACTACCAAATACGTATGTTGCTTATTATTGCTATTTACGTTGCTTTTATTAAAATAAAAACTTTAAGTTTTTTTGGTCGTTCTTTATTGCTGTTTTTCCTTAACATGTAGAGTGCCGCCATTAAAGTTAAACCAAACCACATCATACTTCTTACAGTTTATTATACTTTTTTACTTTTATAATGATTTATGTAAACATTTTTGAATTTTGGATTTTCGTAGAGCTGAAATTACTATTTTTTTTCGTCGGACATTTGTCCCCCATGGCCACAATAACTCGAAATTTCCACAGGGGCCGTGGAGGACAAATGCGGTCCGGCAATGACGGTTAGTTCTGCGCATGCGCTTAGCACGTTCGCGCGTTCAAATTTGCAGCGGTTGCTTAAGGAGTGCCCAAATAAATATCAAGTCATAGTGTTGTGGTTCAGTGTTTTGTTATAAAATTGTGAAAACCAAATTATATACAACATGAGTTACGAAAAAGAACAAAAAAGACTGTTAGAGCTGTGGAATGAAGTTATGTCCGCAAGTGAGTCAGATCTTTCACCGGATGCTAGCGACTACGAACCTTCGCATAATTCCGATTCAGATTCTGACCCAGTTACACCACAAAAACGTACTAAAATATTTAGTAGCAACGAACCACACTCAGAAAGAAGAAATGAAATGAAGTTTGACGGCTCAACCAACTCAGATCAACCCATTCAGAAGCCACAGCCTTCTACTTCCTCTTCGTCAAATAACATTGATGAAATTATTGAGCAAGTAATTGCACATAATATCAATTATGAAGATGAGAGTGATGAAGATAACATAAATCAGGAAACAAATACAAATTTTGCATGGATGCAAGTATTTGGAATACACTTGAATGATTTCTCATTTACCGAGAATAATTCAGGAATTCGCCGGCATATTTATGACGATTATCAAAAATCACCATATGATTTTTACAAAATGCTTATTACAGATGAAATATTTCAACTATTTGTAAATGAAACTAATTTGTATGCTCATCAAGAGAAAACCAAAAACTCAACACCTAACTCTCGGATAAAACAGAGGAGAGATACAGGTCAAGTTGAGATGGATAAATTCATTGGTTGCCTAATGTGGATGGGATTGATGCAGCTTCCATCAATTTCATCTTATTGGTGTAGAAACAGTATATACAGAAATGTTCTCAATAGCGTGTTATCTAGAAATCGGTTTCAAATATTACTAAAATCCCACAGATGATGACAGACTCTATAAAATTTTTCCTTTACTGAACCTTCTAAAGCAATCTTTTCAGAATCCAATTATTCCTGGAGAGTTTATCTGCATTGACGAAACTCTTGTACCTTTTAAAGGGAAACTAAAATTTAAACAATATATCAGCAACAAACGCCATAAGTTTTGCATTAAACTATTTAAGCTGTGTCTTTCTGGAGGCTATATGTATGATTTAAAAATTTATTGCGGTCAAGAGAAAGATACGACCGAGGAGCAATGTTGTTATGGATTTGACAAAAGATCTATTGAACAAAGGTCGTACTGTAGTGGTTGAGTGTAGAGTTAGCTCACGAATTGTTGGAGAAAAAAACATACCTTTTGGGCACATTACGCAGTAACAGAAAGCGTAATTCAATAGATGTCATAAAACACAAACTAAAAAAAGGAGAATTTGTTGCTAAAGAAAGTAATACTGAAATGTATGTGGAAAATGGAGAGACAAAAGAGATGTCCTCATATTAAATACAAAATACGTACCAAAGTACAACAGTTCGTAAAAGATCGGGAGATGTTCTAAAACCAAAAACAATAATAGAATATAATAAGCATAAATCTTATATAGATATTTCTGGTTGGTATACTTTAAGCTTTGTTTTCAATTTCTAAATTGTAAAACCATTTTTTTATAATTTCAGATCAAATGAAGTCCTATAATTCTTCCTTACGACGTGGTGTAAAATGGTACAGGAAACATGCCATTGAACTGGTGATAGAAGCTGCTATTGTAAATGCATATTGGTTACATCAATATGTTACTAATGATAAAATGACTATTACTAAATTTCGTAAAGAAGTTATAAAAGGTGTGTTATTCAGAATTAAATTCTTTAGGTTCCTCAGTCTACTACTTTTTTAGGACTAGTACAAACTGAAACCTTAACAACTTCCAACGAGTCAAATAACGACTTAGAACAAAAACTATCAGTGCAAGAACATAGAAGATCATTTTGGTAGAAATATTGCCAAAAACAGGACGCCGAAGACCAAATTCTTTTGTGAAGCTTGCTCAAAATATTTCTGTTTAAAATGTTTTTTTGTTGTTCATTCTTGTAAATTAAAATAAAGGCAGTTTATGTTTATTAAAAATGCTTTTAAACGATATGAATTTACAATATTTTTGAATGTATTAGCAGTTTTATTTCTTGAGATAAATGGCATCCTGCGAAAAAGTTAAGGCGCGGACACCGAATCCTGATTTGGCTGAGTTTTAAAATGAACAATAATTAATTACCAACATAAAAATGGAGGTTTCCACCACAATATCACACAATAATCATTTCTAAATCGACATTAAAACACAGCGTGTTTTTCCCCAGAAAAAAAAGAACCAGAAAGGATTTAAAATGAAAATGACATTGTAATATCAAAACGCGTCACGGTAATAAATTTGAGGTTATAAGTCTAGAATAGTGTTTTTCTACTTTGCGTTTAGAATAAGTCTATTCTAGCACCGAAATGACGTCATTTGAATGTTAGAATAAGTCGTTGGCATGATATAATAGACTTGTAAAATTTACTGTATTGATGTTGGTAGCGTTGAACTGTCATACGTCAAAGAACAAAGCAAATTAAGAAATAACAATGAAAAAGAAGTTTTTTTTACAGCCGCCCAAAATTACGCCATATAAATGTCATCAACCACCGTAAAATTCACTAGATTTAAAATTTTTATTTTTTAATTCAGAAAATGGTATAAAGCGGCAAAATAGAAAAAATAGTATAAAACACTCGTTGCAGAAGGTCCTTCAAGCACTCATTTGTTCCTCAACTCGCCGCTGTGCGGCTCGTTTCGGAATTTCAAATTCGTGCTTGAATAGATGCCTTCTGCAACTTGTATTTTAATATACTATTTTATTATTATAATCATATTAACATGGTAAGTCTGCATAAACTAATTGGTAAGATGTTTGCCCACAGCCTGTACGTTATGTTCTAATAGTACAAAGACTGTATCTGCATGAAAAGGTATATTACGCAATTATTCTGCCATCCGCTTGAGTTCACAGTGGCCCAGCGAAAATACATACTAAATACCTTTGCAAGGGTCCTCTCAGTTATTGAAGGTTGAAAAATACTGACCTGTAGATGATTTGAACTAGCCTAACGTCTGTGTAACTAAAACTTAAACGCCATACTAGAAAATGTTCACAGCATTGCATCTCAATATGCTGTACTGTAAGACAAATGAAAGCACAAAAAATTTTTAAATTTTGTTACAGTAACATTTGAATATGAACAAACTGGCCAATTAGTAATATTAGGTTTAGAGTGAACTCGCGGAAATAATTCGATATTAGGTATTAATTATATTACTTTGATAATACTTAATATTCAAACTGACCCAGACTGTTTTATTTCAATTCTTTGGATCCTTCGGTCATACTAACAAAAGCACCATATAATAAAGTTTGAGAAATTTTTGCACAGCAACTGCTGATATGAACAAACTGACCCAGATTGTTTTATTTCAGTTTTTGGGCATCTTTAGTCATACTAGCAAAGGTGGCAGATGAAGGTACAAAAAGTGTCGAATTTTGATGCAGTAACATCTTGATATGAATAAAGTGATTTGGTTCTTGGACACACACAGTCATGTTAGAAAAAGCGGTAGATGAAGGTACGAAGAAGTGTAACAACGGCTTGATATGAACAAACTGATCACAACATTTTATTTCAGGTCTTTGGCACTTAGCAAAGGTGTGATGCAAGTTGATTTGTTTTACTTCTCCAGCATTTCTAGCCTATTTTTCAAAAGCGGTAGTAACTTTTCTATCTCGCTGTTATCATAAGAAAAATTTTATAAATTTTGTAGATTTCTAACTGGTTGGGGTACTAGCTGATATTGGAATCTCTCTAAATTATAACCAAAGGCTGGGTTGTATAAGATTCGAACTTTTTGTGAAAAAATACAGAATTTATCTTCTGATATTTGAAAATCGTTACGAAATGCTTCCTCTTTACCTCACAAGTAGATTGATCACCTTAGAATAATTTACCAATAGCATCACGTAATGAATATCCTTGACTTGGTTGCACGATTAAAGGCTTGATTCAAAAACCCCGCGAGTTCTTAAACATTCCACATGAAAAAGGCAATTGTTTAAATGGGTTTTATTCGTGCTAAAAAGTTGCCTCCATTTCTTATCAGTTATCCTGCACGCTTGTTTGTACCTAGCCCTAGACCTTTACTTGACTCTCTATAAATGATCATTTTGGCCGTTTTGAATCTGTTAAGACACAACTCGTGCAAAGTTTCAAAGAAGAGAGAAAATTCGTCACAAAAACAGGTGCTTCGGATTTTTGTAACTTGGATCGTAAAATTCTTCCAGAAAGGAATCAAAACTTAAACCTGTATACCTTGCTATTAAAGTTCTAGATCATTTTATGAATACCTTCTTTGTCCCTTGATAACTTACTCTATCAAATCTCAACATCTAAAATTTGTGGCGTTACCAATGATATACAACATAATGTAAATAACATAATCACATAAAATTTTAATTGCACAATACTAAAACAAATAAAAGGGTTACTTCCGGTAGGAAGACTTGGGAAGGGTTCCTAACACTCTTCCTGAGTCTCCTCATTGAACCAAGAGACTTATCTTTTGCTTCAGGTAATTGGTTGTTAGTGCTACATTGGTGGCTCCAACTAGCTATTTCCTGAAATCTACATAACGATTTTTAGCATCGGTACTCCAAGGGCCCAAATTTCGATTGCAAAACCAGCAAAAAGATAATTCTTTTTTTGCAGTAACAAAATTGTTGTTTTTTTTATTGTACTACAGTGTTAGTTGCATATTCAGCATTCATTGTAGTACTGTGTAGATGGGATTCTGTTCTGTTTGTTATCTGTCGAACGATTTTTTCTTATTCCCCGAAATCAAAGCTACACCATCTGGGCTCTTGTTATCCTTTCGCAAAACACCATGCTTTGGGGTATCATTGATCAAAGAGTGTCTAGGAAGTCTTTGGCCGATGAATTATTGTGCCATAAATGAGGGTATTTAATATGACAGAAACTATTTTGTAAAGATTGTTTCTCCAATAAAGTAACGAGTAATACAAATGCCAAAACAGATAATAACCAGTTTTCAGATTCCGGCTCAGAAACTGCTCGCAGAATAATTTTGTGGCACAAATCAGCATTTAGTAGCAATTCGTCTAAAGTGCCCTTTATACCAGATATGTTGAACACCAGGTAAAGGAGGAATAGGTATGTCTGGCCAAAATATAGAGCAACAATTCAAGTATTTTGTTTTTACTTTAATCTCAAAGTTAATTAACGACCAAAAAAGGATTGATCCGATAAGATTCAAAGTAGAATGAATTGAAGTAAGAAAACCATACCCAAAAGTTGTCCTCTGGTTCTGGTTTGCTTTTGTGCTCTACAGTCCAAGAAAAATAATTATATCTATAAAGACGTAGGTAGTCCACGCGTTTGCTGCTTCATCCCATTCATTTTTTTATTTTCTCCAAAGGCATCACTCATGACTAAGAATATTCATGCCCTATATGCCCATTAGAAGCTGGTATACATTTGCATCTAAAATAACGAATACATTCTTTGCATCTACTAAAATGGGCTGTTGTATACCAGAAGCACATCTTTCTTGGAATAGGCCGTTTTGACGTATCATACAGACTTCTGCGGTTTAAAGCCGTTTGAATGCAAATAACTTTGAGTCAAATTGAATACGTTCCCAATTAAATAAGTGTAAGTGTGATTCTGTGTTACGGTGGTAATATGGTAGGTTAATAGTGGTGCAGCTACACCCATCTTAATTCCTTCCTCAAATAGTATCTCTTTAATTGACCGTTGGTGATGAAATGGAAAGACAAGTTTTGACTTTAAATCTCCTACTATGCAAAGTAACAAAGTCAGAATTTATCTTCGCTCTATCTATAAGTTACATATTTAGATAGTTGTCCAATTCATTCCAATCTTGGTAAGTTTGATTGACAAAATTATCTATATTGACTATAAAAGGATAGAGTATTCATGATAGAGACTGATTTTGTTATTATTAAGATGTATGTATACCTTAGTTGTCAGTGTAATACACCTGTGATCTAGTTAGTTGCATTCCTGTTTTGATAAAAAGACGTTAGAAAAAATTAACATTAACATTAACAGAAAGATTAATTTAGAGGCGTTCTAAAACCTCCAAAGTGCGTACCTATCATTACACATGATCTTCATATTCAAATCAAGCTTTAAAATTGTAGTTTTCCCAATACGGAACGTTTACACGTGTAAAAAATATTTGATTTCTTAAAATTGATTTTAAAATTGAAAATAAAAAACAAATCTTGCATCTGAAATAATTCTTTATCTTTGCGACACAATTAATGTTAGTAGCTTTTAGTACAATTAGTAGATGACAGATTACAAGTAAATCTAAAATTGTCACTTCCCTTTTAAATAAAACACACAACATTCAGTTTAAATTTAAACCATTAGAAACTAGAAAAAAAAAATGTTTCCCATGGTAGCAACAAGTCTCACAAGAAGTTAAGGCCACTAAAATATGTTTAATACAACACACGTAAGAAGGTACGCAGCCAAATTGTCAGCTCCGTAATCATATAAAGTTTTAGTCGTACCATTTATAAATTCAATGGTTCATCAGATGGAGCGGACGTTTTTGAAATTGTGGTCGTACAGTTCGTTTCTATTTAGCTGAATACACGGTTGATTTTCAGAAAATGTTAGAGCGATTGTGCGTGGCCATCTCACCACTTACCAGTAGATTTGGTATGCGCGAAGAAGCACCGCTCATAAATTCGTTAGGGTAACGAAGGAGAACGAAGACGCGATGCAGTCACTGCCCTTTCTTTCGATATGTTTTGCTTTCAGTACAACAAAATTTCTATTTTACATTCGTAATTTTAATAAATTCTTTTCTAAACAGTATTCCACCCTAAACGTGACCCCAAAATAGATAATCTAATAAATTCGTTACGTATATGTAGAGGGATTTATGCACATCTGTTGTTAGTTAATCTATGAAGTTTACACGCAAACCACTATAATAATTGTTAATATTAAGTAATGAGATGAACAGTTAACGACCTCGGAACATCCAAAGAGTAAACTCGAGAAGAAAATCCATTCAAAAATCGTCGGTTAAATGCCGAGGTTAAGGCTAATAAATTCTTATACAACTCGATACACAAGAAATACGGGAGTAGAAAACATTAAATTATTGGCGGGATTAAATTATTATGATGATATGGTTAGAATCAAACATATCAAATTTTATGGGTTGTATAACTATAAATATATGGCCAGCAGCTTTATAAAAGTATGTGCGTATGCATAAATTAGAAATTAAATTAAACTTTAATATATAAAAGCAGCAAAATTATAATACACAAGCTTTTTTCCATGTAGTCGGACGATTATTATTTTATTATTATCTCCAAAAACGATCTCCGAACCGAAAAGTTCACATTTAGAAAATCACAGGTCCCCGTTTAATCGGCGATAATCGATAAATATTGGTATCGGGTTTTATAAATATCCCAGCAGTGCCATCGACCTGAAGTTTAGCAATCCCTTTTTTAATCCTTTAATATATTGGTTATGAAAGATATTTTAGTTAAAAGAACCGACCATACTCGAAACTATTTTGAAAATGTTTAATAATGAATAGTATAAGAAAAAAAAATGCAAGTAGCGCTATATTATGTGAGAATCTAAAAGGATTTTATACAGAAACTTCAATAAATTTCTGTTTTTTCCAAAAATTTTAATTGCGTAAAATTCCTGTCTAGAAATTTCGAAAATTCATGTGTAATGTACGACACCAAAATATTTTAATGTCTAACTAACAGTTGCATTATTAATCACAACATTTCAAAATTGCTAGTAAATACCTAAAAACATAAGAGACCCTGATTTATAATCGTCACGTTTCTTACTGTCTTGTCATTATTTTCTGTTTTTTTCAGATTGTACATTCAATCATGGCTACAAGAAATGTCTGGGCTTAAGATTAACTAAATGTATAAACGTATACAAAGAGACATTGGCGATTTCGTTATTGATAACTTGAAAACTCATTTTTAATAACGAGTTGTAATTCATACTGTCATGATTATCTTTAACCAAACAATAACTCTTGCAAGAAATATACACGAAATTCTACAAAATGTCAATTTATTTGAAGATTTCTAAATATTTCATTCATGTGATTTAGGGCAGGCTCTAAATAAAACACAGAGTATCACGGTCATTAAACGTGTAATGATTAAAAATTATGGAAATTAGATTTTGATTGGGAATTTCATAAATCACTTCTCTTGCAAGTAAACAGATTCTAAAAATGAAATTGTGATAACTGATAAGATAATGTTTATTATTCGTATATGTATCTACATAAAAGTACCTTAGGTCGGAAAACTCAATTTTCATCTTTTGAGAGCATCTTATTCTACAAACCTAAAAAACCAGATCGATTTGTTAAAAATTGAGAGATAGGTGTGGAAATTTAGGTAGTAAAATCACAGTTTTGAGAAAAAGGATTTGGAAGCTTTGCATGCTATTTAATTATAAATGACACTACTGTGTGGAGTAATCGTACGTAGAACAATAGCCAAGCGACAACTTACAGAGCTGGTTTATAGCTTAAAATGTTGCCGAAAGCTACTGATTAAAACCTAAATTCAATAATCTTGACCGTGATCGCGTTTAGAGCGAAATTTACTTTTTCGCCTTAAGGTACAACTTTTTATATAGATCGCATCACATGCAAATAAATAAAGAAAAATTATAATGCACACCAAACATTTCGGTCTAACCAATTTTCAAGCTTTAGAAAGCTCCAATCCACTTTTTTAAATTGCAGCTATAAGATGGTCATGGTCATTACTTCGCTTATCACGACTACTTATACCTAACGAAATAACTTAAAACTAAGAGGACACCTTTTTGTCAACTCTTACATTTATTTAAACGAACAGCAATTAAGACACCTCTAATAAAACACAAAGGCAGTCAAAACTGTAATATAACGATTTGTTGTTGTTTTAGTATCAATGCATTTGAATTTTTAAATTATAATTCTGACACTTTGCTTTATGTTTCTGAATTATAATGTCAATGTTGCATAGGTACATTACAATTTCAATAATTAAATAAATAATTCAGTGGATGAGAAACAGTTTGCACAATTTTGACAAATTCAACAACAGTAACAACAATTAACAGAAATATTGAATCGTTTACAGGTGAATCTACAAATTAACAGAGAGGGCATCACGTGGTTGCCTGTATACCATATATATGCTGAGGTAAACACTAATCTAATAATGCTATCATTTATCTGATTTGCATTGAAATTTTTAAGTTATTAAAGCCTATAGGAAACTTCCAAGTGAAAAACATCACAAGAATTCAATCAATGTGTAAAACTTGTAACGGTCACTTTTCGCTACCGTTCTATGTGGTTGCTACATCTGTACGTTCAAAGTGTTTTTTGGAATCCTTTAGGGTTAACAAATTTGTTTCCACTTAATTATTGTTGCTAGCGAAACACAGATATTTCTTCCGTCTTTTAACTTGATTTTTGTCGTTTCGAGATCTCACAACTGGGACTTGTTTCCTGGAAAAAGGTTTTATGTTAGGGGGAACGAAAAAACTAAGTTCGAACGCGACCCAAGATATGAAACGAAAGTAAATGGACAAACTAACAATTAAGTTTTCATGAACAAAATTTTTTATTCATTTATAATTTTTTTATAACTTATTTTTACATTAAATGTCCAAAAAAATTAATATAAAGCATCAGGACCTTTTTCTTCAATAATTCTTAATTTTTGTTTTATACTTTGCATCATCTTCTGGACCGTCAAAATCTTAACTTTTTTGGAACAGTATTTAATCCTATTCACGAGCTGATCCTTAGTTTTAGCTCTCCACATGTCCTTGTATACGTCTTTAGCCAAAAGTGCCCAGAAATGCTCAATGGGACGAGCTGCTGGGATATTAGTTGGGTTCGCCTTTTTTTGGTAGCAAATCGATATTTTGCTTCTCCAGCCACTCAAGTGTTTATCGTGCGCAATGGTAGGCCAGAACAAGATTTAGTTTCTTGGGTGTTGTTTTTTGATATACGTTTCCGTTCTTAGGGGAAATCCCTTTAATGATTCAATGAAGAGGTTTGATATTACCGTCTCGGATATGGCAGTCCACACTAAAATTTTCCGGGTGTATTTAATGTCTTCTGGCGTGTCTTTAACATTATTCGTATAAAAATTATAGTTTTCATTTAACAAAGAACAAGAAAAAGTAAAGTACACTAAATAATCGGCACTTTTGAGGGATATCAGCAAGTTGTTTTGCTGAATACTTTAGCACTTCTACTCGTTTGCGGTATTTTAAGTTCAGTTCAGCTCAAACCGTTTAACTTTGGCGTAAATTGTCGACGGTTCAATATTTTCGTCTAAAAAATGCTTCACCACTTGTTTCTTACCTACACGTTCGAGCATTTCATAAACCTGTTTACGTAACGCTTCTTGTTCAGGCGATTTCATAATGACGTCAAATTCGTAACTAAGTGTTTTATTAACAACTAAGTTGTCAAAATAAATGCCTCGCAAGTTAAGCAAGATCCCATATGTTTCAACAGTATTATTCTAAAGTGAATTTTGTCCATTTACTTTCGTTCTACACCTTAGATTGGCATTTCTGAACGGGATGTCGCCGCTAAGGTGTTAGTGGATATAAGTTTCCTAATTGTTAATTTTGTGGGTGCGACAAGCCTCCGTTTTGAGGGTAGGTGGAGTGTACCATGTAAAGAAGTTACTAGGACTTTCATTTACTTTTTGTTAATTTTATTTCAAAGACACCTAATTGTTAAGTTTAGGAACTTTTTTCTCTGTCCGAGTCACAGGTGCGGCCGATTAAAGTTATTTATTTTGTCTTTTCCGCTAGAATTTATTTATAATTATTACGTTATTCATTCTTGAATTGTAATAATTTTATGTTTACTAGATTATCAGTAATGCAGATTACCGTATAATAAGCTTTGCCTTTCCGGCCGCACCCACACCGATGAGAGAAGCGTTGCGATCAGCCATCTCCATCAATTGATTTCAGGGACTGAAGAGAAGCTACCCAGCTTCTATAGCCGTCCATCTCCGCGCGACATTGCCATGATTAACTAAGGAGTTCTACAGTTCCTTGGTATCCGCCAGTTTGAACAACTACTACTAGTTCGGACTACAAAAGTAAGTATCCACGGGTTAGTAAGTACCTGGTTAACTATAAAGGTGCGCTACCCCTACCGTTAAACCCTTAGCTGTTCTCTTCACTTCTTCTAACCGTTAACCGCCCGTTTTCCTATTTTCCACTGGAGCCAGGGGTGCGACTGCCGGCGCTGTTATTAGTGGTAGGCGTCGCTGGTCAATCCCTAAGCTTGCTGTCCCATTGCCGGCGTTGTCACTCAGAGCTTCGTTTGTTTATTTTTCACCTGAGCCAGGGTTACGACTGTCGGCACTGTTATTAGTGGTCGCTGGTTAATCCCTAAGTTTGTTGTCGTAGTGCTGGCGTTGTTACTAAAAGGTTCCAGTCGTCACCTGACAGCCCCGTTTCCCTATTGTTCACCGGAGCACGGGATGCGTCTGTCGGCGCTGTTATTAGGGTAGCCGTCGTCGGTGAATCCCTAAGCTTGCTGTCTCGGTGCGGGCGTTGTCACTCAGAGGTGACAGTTGTCACTGGACAGCCCCGTTTCTTTATTTTTCATCCTTATTCATTCTGGGTGGACACCCGAACCGTTCTGCACCCGTACATCCAATCTTTTGGCTTCTGCTTACCCTCCTTGCTGGCTGCACAGATTGGGTAGATTTAGTGAAGCTTGTATTATTGCTTGTGTATATGGTGTGCTGCTTAATCCAATAGATAGTGCTTGGAGTATTTTGTCGTTTTATTTAAAACATCCTATAGCAATATTTTTCCAGCCTAATCGACCCTGGAGTTACCGGTCTCCATCGTAACTACCCGATGAGCCCTCGTCTGACCGCATCAAGCACGAGTAAACTCCCTCAACAAATCTGTCTCTCGCTTACCGTCCGACCGACCGGGAGTCCGTTTTTTGGGTCTAATAGGTATTGTTCGATCCTATCTAGCTTGTTCCCGAGTAGTCATCGTATTTGACTTTGATTAAGAAGATTAAGAAAGAGCGAAGTACCATCCTCGGCTTTCTCGAGTGGCCTATTTAATGACACATCCCGATTTAAGTTACTATAACAAAATACTATATATTTAGCGTTATTAGAAATGTGATGGAGGATGAAATACAAACATAGGCACCACCTGTGCCCATTGGATAGCATAGCTTGACTATTTGGTTAAAGGTGATCCATATCCTCTGTTCTCGATTCAATACAAGACCCCGATTTTGCTTATTTTATCAGTATACATATTTTTATCAGTTGCAGCTGAATATACGTGCGTTTTGTACACCAACACAAAATACTCGTATGCTTTGTTTTTCTACTTTATGCTCGATCAAAATGGTGAATTTGTTTTATGTGGAACCCCTGCTCAAAGTAGTTTGTTTTCTAATTTATACTTCAGCTGGATGGAAGTGGGTAGTCAGATTCGAGTTCTCTGTTACCTCGCCTAGGTAAAAAGATTAATAGTGAGCAAAGGCGTGGGCCCATAGGGCCATGTGTTCTATTAATTGCTTAACAAGTAAAACAATAAACGGAAGCATCTCTTAGATGTACAAAAGGTAACTAAGGGCAAAACCTGAACTTTAGCCACTGGTGGTCGCGTATTGAAGAGCTATCCTTGACTTGTTTGCAAAGAAAAGCGACTCTAATCAGTGATCCCTGCACGAGACCACATTTGTTTCTATCCTGAGAAGGTTAAAATAAGACGAGCGTCGGAGATACGACAAGGCTATACCGAAGGCATCAAGTGGTAGAGCTAGCAAGCTTTGTCTGCAACATTTCTAGTCTCTCTACTACTTAAAATTAGTTTCGTTTCGAGAACGCTTAGAAAGCCCTTACGGTTCATTCTTCTGAGAATCTTCCGTTTTTTGGTCTTTAGGTTAATGTAATTTAATTTCCTCGCGTACTGGAATTGATGCACACACCCGATGACTGAAGATCAAACCTTGTCGTGTTTGCTAATGCTTTTCGATGTAGCGCTTTTCATGTTTCTGCTGGTAACAATGTTGAATGACATGATTGATAGTCAACCAACAAGAAAAGAACTTCACTAAAGTTATAATCAAACACTACAAGAATCATTTATAGTAATTGTACTATCTATTTATCAGGATAAAACAGTCCGCTATGAAGAGCAATTATTATTTTTTAATTATATTTTTCAGCTGATTAGCATTCCTAAAGCTGTAGCTGACGTTCCTTTCAAATTCAGTTTTGCTGAAAATAAGTTCTTGCCCTAAATCTTAATAAACAAAACGACAAAAATTATTTAAAATTATACAAACTATTTATCAAGATAAAACAGTTTTGGATGAAGACCTTTGCAATCCCAAACTAGACCGCTTGCGAGATAGCACAGAATTTTAAAGTTTATTTCTAAGAATTCTCTTTAAATGAAAAGCGTTGTATAATCGGTTTCTAGAAGATTTTTCTGTTATATACTCACTGATTTGTATTGTGCGTTGGGTTATACTGTCATATTAAGGATAATAAAGTTGATTAATTAATATTGTACTACATTGACTAAACTAGTTGGTGATATTTAATGTAGTACATTATATACCTTATAAAGTTTCTGATAAGCAAATAATTCATTAATCAATATATCTGATTTTCTATACAAGATAAAAATATCTATTTGTATGCAAAATATTATCCAAGTCCACCCACTAGGAAATGTGTCAACACCAGCTTTGAAATTTACTCTTGTACTACTTACTAATGCTAATATAACGAATAATCATATTTCGTATCCGCACGTTATGTTTTAGAAGAATTAAAAGTACAAACGAGTTGACAAGTTAAAAATCAAAATTGGCATGTTTATGGCATACACGATCAACATTAAACACGAAATTTCTTGTTATCAGAGAAAAAGCAATAAAATGCATTTTTCGCGCTATTCAAGCAATATAACCTTCTTCTTTATGGAAACCTTATCTGCTTTCTTTCATTTATTTTATAGTATACGTAACTGATGAATGTGGAAATACACGCATATAATATGTTAGTAGATGTTTCTAAAGTGCTTTTAATTATTATTCCATAAAAGGACATAAAATGTGAATTTACATAAATGCATTAATGCTATAGTTATAATCGATACAAGGATAACCTGTTATATTGCTGCCACTTAAGAAACAAAAAAAGAACGTTAACAGTGATAATAAAAATATCTAATTTTCCAGCAAATTATCTTTATTGTTGCGTATGCTTCAGGACGAAGACTAATTACTGTAAAATGAATGCACACAAAAACACCCGATCAGTTTCTTGGTGATTTATACCTTGAAAATTGCAATTTCCTATAAATAAACAATATTTAAAAAAATCAGATAATCTTTAAAATCTACGAATGCTAAATTATTTTTTATCAGGCAAGTAGCGATAAATTGAGGTGCTCCTTGGCTAGCTTATCAGTCGGTCGCCTGTAGGCGTAAACAAGGTGTGTATCAGAGAATTATGATTAAAAGCACGTTCGTTTTCTGACTTTGATACCAACAGGATACACGGCTGTTTATTTGAAGTGGTTTGTAAAACGGGAGCAGAAACCGACCAACCACAGACGGGAACCATATCTCCATCACAAGCAAGTAAGCCCCATTCTACCATCACGCATCGCCTAGGCAAGAACGGATAGACCTGGAGAGATAATACAAAATTTCACAGTTAAACCAAAGATCATGCCTGATAAGAATTGAAGAAGCAATTGCCCGTCTCAAAAATTGCTCAACATACACAATAATGACGATATAAATCTCTTATCTTGTTCTCATAAGTAATTTAGATAGAGACAGTTTCATGAAATTTTTCACTGACATATGTGCTGCACTTCAAATAGCTATTAAAAGATAAAACTCGGATGTCTGATAGGAACTTCAAAACTCTTTACAGTGCAATCGTTCAAACAGGCAAAATCAAACAGACTGATATAAGAAACATTTAAATCGCTAATGGATTAAAGGAATAAAGACAATTAGAATTTATTGATAAAAGTATTGTCAAAAGTACATATTGATTATAAACATCAGAGTTATATTCCTTGTCAAGGTCGGACTCTGAAGCTAGGCCCACGAGGAGACTACCTGATAGCGCACTTCACTTCTAAAGAATTAAATTGCGTAAAATTGTGAATTTCTTTTGTTAGGGTAGTATTTATCAATAACTTCTGAGTCTTAGAGCATTTTTCTTCTCTTTATGAAGAGCACTGGCTTAGGCCCTAAGTACAGTAACTATTCACACTTTTAGTATTGCCTGTTAGTTATTCGAACCGAAAAAAACTTTTCGTTGTTCTTAGAGACAACACTCAAGTGTCCTGGTCTTTAAAGATTTTCAAAAAGTCAAACCAAAGGAAGGCTCATTTCTACTATTGAAACTAGAATTGTCTTTTTCGCTGCATATCTCTATATCCTTTTCAGCAACCACGAAAAAGTCACTTTTGTTTCAAACTGGTTCGGACTGCGCTCTGCAATAACTATTTTAAGACAGCTAAATATAAACACATGTTGGGCTGAGTCGCTCCATTCAAAACTCAAACATGGTTGGCCCAAGGCCGGGCTCAGTTCTACATTAACTTTCTTCACAGAGCTAAAAACTTGTCTCACATGGAATAGAAAAGCGCAAAAATCTGAGTTTGTCTCAAAGAGCTTTAAGTTCTGAAGCTAGCTCTGTCTGTCGTTTCTGACATTACGGAAAATATTACTTGAAGGAAGACAAGACGGGAAAAAATTTGCATATCTAGAAGGTAAACAGTGCAAACATCTATTAAATCAAAGATTATATGCTTGTAGCTTTTAAACTTTCAAACAGTGCAGTTGAAAGTGAACGCGATTGGTGCAACATGTAATACTTTGATGTCCCATTCATATTATTACGCAGTAAATGGGGAATTATGCTATAATCCGCTAGAATCCTATCTTAAACGGTAATGTAGCGCGCTATTAAAAAAATATTTATGCAAGGGCGTTGGTAGAGATAGAGTTTTGGGAAGAATTTTCAATTATTATTAATAAGATTTCCAGATTAGATACCTACGTATAGAAGGTTGGTTTTGGAAAATTACTTTGCTGTTTTAGAACAAGGTTTTGGAACCTTTTGAGGGAAATACTATATAGTCACTGAGGATCAAATATCATCTTACCTTTCCATCTGCTTTGCTAATGAAATGTTTCCTTCCTTTTTATCCTCTTTTTGTTTTTGATATTTTGCTGTTTATTAAATATAAGTTCAGTCTTTTGTTTTGTATTAGTTGACATTTGTTTAATTGTTCAAAGAACTTTGTACTATTTTGGTTCATGTTCTCAATGAAGTTGTCTAGATTTATGCAATGCAAATAAGAATTTTGCAATTTGCCTTTTGGAACAGAACCACGTCCGTTTGGCAGTTGTATTCAACTGTCCTCGTTTTACCTTGTTTTGTTTGCCTTTGACATTTTCCTGTTTGCTAGTTAGCTATAAGTTTGGTCCTATCTTTTGTGTTAGTTGGTATTCGTTTATTTGTTGGAAAAACTTCATATGGCTTTGCTTCATTGTTCTCGAACAATGCAAAGAAATAAC
Organism: Ignelater luminosus; assembly: GCA_011009095.1. NCBI lineage: Eukaryota > Metazoa > Arthropoda > Insecta > Coleoptera > Elateridae > Ignelater > Ignelater luminosus. The sequence continues at coordinate 121,805 of VTPC01090647.1, read as the reverse complement.
CAAAATAAGTTTCTGAATTTACGTTCATATAATTACAAAACCAAAAAGCATGTTCAAGACACATAATAGAATTAATGGAAAAGGGTGGTTTTAAAAAAAGATTTGTCTATGAGTTTACAATAACTGGAACTACTTCAGAATGAGTTACCCTACCTGATGGTTTTACTTTGACTTCTTCGACAATTATGAGCACGTCAGAAATCCGCCACATTCTAGTTGTCTAGTGATACAATACCTAAACCACATCTTTCCTCGTCAGTGGTTTGGTAAGATGTTCCTATTAGTTGCCTTGGAAGGTTCTTGACTACTTGTACTGTGACCTTATTATTTTTCTCCGCTTTGTCAATCCGTTCCTTTACTGTGTTTGTTCAAAGTTTGGTTTTGCTTCTAAGACCAAAAACTTGAATGTTCTTCTTTTTTATTCTTCTTGTTTTAAATAATTTGCTCACAGCGGACACTGATCTTGATTTAGAACTATTCACGTCTAATTTGTTTGCTGAACTGGTAACAGCCTTTGATTATTTGAGTAAAATAGTCTGTTAACATTGTTATATATCTTCAGACATATACGATTATGCAATCAATCTAAGTGGTAGTATTCAGACATCATCGAGATTATTTTGTCAAGCTAAACAAATAACACAATAGTCGAATACAAATTCCAAATGGGCCGATTCCAAATTACCTCAATCCAAATATGAGATTGCGTTGTTCTGTATCAAAGGAGAATTGCAAAATTCATTGTTGAATGCTTATCTTCATGACTGCTTCTGATCTTTGTATAGTATTAATTTGTTGTAACTGTGAGTCATATTTGCTGAACTTCCATGTTTAACAACAAGGCATGTAGACGTCCTTTGTAAATATTAACTGAAATGCTATTCATAAATAAAATTTTTATGTCAACTTTACATACCTACGCAAGCGTAACTTCAGTTTAGTTAATTAAAAGCACGGAAAATGTCTGCCCATAATTAATCGTATCTACTTACTGTATGAACTTTTCCCAATTATTCTGCATTCTGTTACACGAACAAGTGTGAACATTCACCTTATTTCCTATTAATTATTTAATTACACACATAAGCATTGTCTTTAATTAACAGTTTGGATTGCAGTCACATCCTGCAGGTTTTTGTCTTTTCTTTTAAATACTTACCTTGCCATACAGTGGCATTCCGTGAGCCTGTTCATTAAATCATTTTTTAATCTTTTTATGCGATGTATAATTCCGTAGCGTATAAATTTAATTAAATTAAGCCATGCCTAACCCTTCTCGTGTGTTTTTCAAGTTATGTTTTATAATAGTTGTTGGTAACACCACAAGCAATTACGCAAAACATGCTATATGATCTGCAATTATATTGATTTATGAATATTATTAATTCTTAACGATTGAATTTTCACCTCTACCTTATTATGCAAAAGTACAATGATAAAAATTCATTTAGACATATTTTAATTAATTATCAGGTATTTGTTTAATTAAAAATAAAATGCATTATGCATAATACTGCCTATCAACATTGCAAACTCTGGTTTTTCTTCCGGGAAATTACAGTCACGTAACTCCCTTGCACGATGTCTCGCATCCTGCAAGCATCGTATGTAAGAATAGTACGTGTAAACCGACATATAAACGTACATTTTTACCTACTGGACTTAGATTACGCCATTACTTATAAACAATTCATAATTTAAGAGGTAATTATGAAAACAACAGGTGTTCTTACTAGAAAATAATATGTTGATTTTCTATGGATAGCATGGCGTATGTATCACGTACTTATTGCTATTCTTATCTTCGTAAAATCAACACAATGAATGATTTATTAGAGAGTCTTATTATTATATTATACTTACGCATAGGCAGATAAAGACATTATAGTAGCATAAAATTATTTTCTACTTTTAAATTTAATTCTTAAGTGATTTATGATTTTTATGGTAGATATAAATAAGAAAATCATAATAATGAGTTTAGGAGAGGTTTACACTATAATGATAATTTTGATTTCTTTAAATCTCTCGGACTAACAAAGGTGTGGCCGCCTTCGGCGGTCACTGGTCGGGCTCGCTTTTGTTTACAGATGCGTCGCGCACGGTCCTCTAACACGGCAACACCTAATGTATCTAAACCATTACGGCTCGGGCTTTGCCCTCGAATGGGCTGCATTCAGCTATCCTCTTCTTGGTTAAATCCGCAGTACAGAAAGCAAGCGTGAATGAGTTATTTGATGTATAAGAAAAAACTTTGGCATCGAAAAATAAAATTTATCCTAGTTACTTGATGTTGCCTCAAGTCTAATTGCATCATCTGAACAAGTAAAAATAGCACTAGTATTATCTGGAACTTCCAGTAGGTGACGGATGGAGGAGTTTTGAGGTACGGGGGCCAACCAAGACATATCAAAATGCACTGCTGGTTATGGTTGTGAAGTTTGTTGGTAGTAACCTTTGTTATTTACCGATACCAGATCGTTTTGCTGTATAATTTAGTTGATTGCAATCCATATGGCCATAAACTCGTGAGAACACCTACAGCACTTTTTAAAATAGTCTAAAAAGAAAGATCAGATTTTTGTGATGACGTAAGAACGCAAAACATTGAAATCAAAGTTTTATTTAAATAATTCATAACCAACATAAACATCCAATAATTCCTGTTTTGAGACTCGATACACTTGGTATATTATTATTATACTCCTTTTCTCCAACCTTAAAAGTAGGACAAGACAATCAAAGGGCTTTATCAAACATGACTGCACAAGTGTTTGTATTTTATGTATGTTGTTCGGCGCGAAGTTACTTGCTGCGCCTAGGCCCTCGATCCCAATTTATAAACTGCAACGTGGCATGCAAAAAGCTGGAGATAGCATATACCTATAGACAATTCACCCGCTGCTGCAATTCTGGTACTTCTCTTTTCAGCATCCAAACAGTTGTGCATTATCATGGGAGGATTCGAAAGGTTGCTCAGAATTTAAAATATCTTACTTAAAGGTGACGATGGTGACCCATGTGAAACCATCTAGTCTAATAGAGAAAGAATAAATAACAGTCCATATGCTTCACAATTGCTTTTATTCGCGGTTACAGTTTTCGGACAAGTTCAATAGCTTTTAGTCATCTTCAGACTGCTAGCGTTGAAATGGTGTTTATTGTTAAACTTAGAATAATGACAAATGGTTAATGATAGACATAAACTAATTAAAAGTTGTTTTAAATTAATTACAGAAATAAAGACACGTAGATCGATGATAAAGAATTATTGATGAATGAAGAATGAGTACTTTTATTTATTCTTCCTATTAAACTTAAAATACCTACTAGTTATGATTTTATATGAATTCTACGAGCAGTCAGAAAATATCCGGCCAGACTGGATGTTTGACAAAGCAGGATACGGTAAGAGATTGCTTCGTATCCCAAAGCCAACATTGTCATTTCAGCACTTGGCATGATTGATTAATGATTATATTATACCTTGCCTTGGAAGATGTTCGTCGATTTCAAGAACGGTGCTCGCGTTATCTTTAGTATACCGTTTCTTTTTTATAAATCAAGCCAGCAATGGTCAAGGTTCTGCTGAGCTTGAATACTGGTTTATCGTCCCCTCTTTCTATCAAACCGGACTGCTTTTTTTTATTCTTTCCATCATGGCTTTCCAAAGCCCTATCTAAGGCTTTTTGAGATGCGACAAGAGGTAAAATGAAAAATGCCAACGTTTTGAAAGACTATATCGGAAGATACAGAGACGCATCTTGTATGTATTCCAAGCTTAACTCCAATAACAATGGACTATTAGGATTACAAAAGGTCTGACCATAACTAAACAGTTACTGTAATTCAAGATCTTAAATCAGCCCCAGAGGATTTTTTTTCTTTTTCACCAATTTACAGTATTGTTAGTAAAATTAATAAATACATAAGTTTTATTGAAATATTCACTTTAATAGCGTCCTAATTGACCTTAATTTGGTACTAGGGCGAAAATAACTAAAATGAGTTATTTAAATATTTTAAGTAAGTAAAGGCAACAGTTTAGTAATACTACTCTGCAATTCAACGTGTTTGAATAGTTGCTGTCTCTTCTTCCAACCCGCAAACCGCAAAGTTTGGGCTGATGGTTTTCAGGTGGAATATGCAAAACAATCGATTTCAAAACCAACAAAAGAGTTGAAGGGTATTGACATGTTATCTGAACAGAAATTAAGTCCTTGTTTAAAGCTATTTTACTTTTTGTTGCAGTTTATTCATCATAATTTAAATGACCTTTTTTTTGCCCAGACTAAGTTCTTTCATTACAAAAATATAAATTCGAAAATCGAGCCTTTCAAAAAGAACAAAAAATTGTTCTTTATTGGCAAATGAGAATATTTTTTCTAGATTGCTTGAATATCGGGCCCCCGAGTTTCAGATCTAATGACTCTCAAGAGCTTTTAATGATATTTGGTAAAGAATGCTAATTCAGAACACCAGGAAATAAGATCAGTTGTAAAGAGTGCAATAAATTGTTTAATCTTTTTGTATACCATAACCCTGCGCTGCAAAGTAAAAAGGCCCCAACTCTGAAAATCACAATTTTGAGATATTGAGCGAAACAACCCATTTGACTCTCTTTACATTTGTATACGATAGGACACTTTAAAAATCTGTTAGTATTACTTATTTTGCAAAGTTAGGGTTTTCTTGCTTGGCATAGAAATAGATCAGTGTTGCCAACTCTAAAATGTATCAAGCCTCCACAGTTTTGCCTAAATTCCGCTACAAGTCGCTACCATCATCCGTTAACTAAAGTCACCAAGTAAGTACCGTTTAGATTTTTTTTCTTTCGTGGCTTTGGTACTCTGAACTCAAATGAGACGACAACGTAAAGCCTTTACTTATTGTTATTCTGATATTTGTTAAATTACATATGGTTTTTGTTTATATCATAGGTGGTAGAACAACGCTAACGTTATTAATACTAAATCGCCAATATTTTTAAAGAAATATTCCCCATTAAGATTTTTTAAGTACTCACATATGATCAGAATTGAATTCACCCTTTTTGAGTCAACAAAGCCTTTTCTTTTTCATTAAAATAGATTTTAAGCAATGCATAGTCTTGTACAATCTGGTCTTTATTGCTTATGTTAAACTTGTCTACTATACAACCAATATCACATGTATCAGTATCACAGGCATTTACAATAATACTTAAGAAATCTCTGACAGGAAATCTTATAAGCAAATCGCTTACTGTCTTTTGGTAAAATTTTATACAATATCTTAGTTTAAATTATGGAACATTGCATGAATTAAATTAAATATAGAAAGCACAAATTCAAAAAAATATAAATATGCTTTCAAATTAAAGATAAAATGAGCTACAGAGGTTTTGTCTTCAAAGGCTGTTCCTCAAAGAACATCAAATAACACTTGCCATGGATCTAAACATCTGTAGTCTGATAAAACTAACAATCTAGTTTTGCTAGGACTTTTGTATATGATTGTCTATTGTATTTTTGGTCAGGATAATCCCTTTGCAAGGTCCAGCAGTAGTCCGCCATTATATGGATGGTCGTCCCACCGGCCTTGATATCCTTCCTCCATTATCTTGAGATCCTGGTGGAACCGTTGCCCTTGTTTTTCGCTGTAATCATCCAGGTTGTCAGGGAATCTATCCAAATGGCTATGCAAAATGTATTTTGATTAGCTCCTAGTGTTTCAAAATTCTTAAGAACTTTGGCGACTATTTCGGACTATCCTGCAGCTTCGTGGTTCCCCAACGTTTTTGACAACTGATACAAAACTTGTCCGTGCTTCCAATTCAACCTGAGTCATGTGTTCCGAAAATATCCCTCATAGTGGGTGTATTAATTAAGTAAATAAATAGTAAGTCATGTGATTTGCGAAATCTTAACTATGCAACGTTGGTGGTTTAGCCAATTGTATGTTTGGATAAACCCAAGAGCGCTTTTTGTATCGGTTCATAACTTTTACATTTACGGCTCAAATGTAGCAATCATCAAGGAGATTTCTTGGCTCACTCCATGTCATCGGCTCTCCAAATCCGTCCTCATTGGCTCCAGTATGAAAGTGATTGCATACAAGTTTTTTAAACTTTGTGTGGCACCCAATATTTGGCCTGTTGTCTAAGTTGTTTCCTAAAATAGGCTTGGTAAGCTTGTTTCACAAAATCATTAATATTTCTTCGTTGTCTTTGTTGACAAAATTTAGCACATACGTAGCACAAATGATCGGGATTATTACCACAAGACTTGCGTGAAGAACTCATACTATTTCTGAAATAACAATACTCAGTTAAACAAATAAATAAACCAACTGATATATTTAGCAATCAAAACTGATAAATAAGATGTTTTTTTTTGAGTAAAATTCTCAGACAACAATAAATATTTGTCGCGATATACTTAAAATAAAACACGTTAACGAGGGTAAATTACTAAAAATTTTAATATTTTTGACAGTACATGAGAACTAACTACAGTCAATTTGAACAAATCCTGCGTTTGGAAAGCATATCTAGCAGCTATTTTTGCTCGGAATTGTCTCTTGTTCTTGTCACTCAAATAAAAATTCAGTTTTGAGTGACAAATACAATAGACGATTCCGATCAAAAATAGTTGCCAGAAGTACCTTACCGAACGCAGGGTTAAAATAGCTATGCCTCTAGTACTTGATTACATTAGTGTATCTAAATTCACTCCAAAAACTAAGGCCACAGAAAAAAATTTTGTTTTTGTTCCCCAGTTAAGAAATTGGGGAATTTAGTTTGGGAGTTAGTTTTCCTTAATTTTAAATTTTTGGCAGCCTTTGAGTCCTTAAAATTAAGTTTTGATACTACATGATTAATACTGGAAACACTAAAGTTATGAAAGGCAACTAACAAACTATTACTAATTTGTACTATTATTTGATCATTATCATTTTTTTCATTTTAATGTTTCATTAATACTTTCATAGTTGGCTTGTTTTTGAGGTGATGTTTGTTACATGCTTCACGTTTTGTTTTACATGAATCATTTAGTACTCGTTCTAACCATCTTTTGAAAGATTCTTCTTCTAACCACTTTCTTCATTTTTTGACAATTCTCTATATTTCCTTTTTCGTTTTGGTATACTGTCTAGTTCTTGTTTCTCATCTTCTAGATTTAGTCTCTAAATCTTTTTCGGTTTTTGCAGCCTGAGTACTTTGTGTCATCATGGTCAGTAGTACACTTGTCATTATTGTTTGTGGTATTATTATTATTGCAGTTTTCTTTTCCAGTAGCTGAATTGCTGCTAGAAGACTTAAAAAATGACATCAAATTGCTTCGGTTTTGGTGATAGAGAAGAAAATTGTACAAAACGTTTCATTTTTCAACGGGGTAAATTATAGTACTGCTAAATATCATTTGACAGCCATCGTTATTTATTGCCAGTCTAGTTACTAACAAGGAAAAAAGTTACTAAAGCAGTGAGAGAAAACAGTAAAATTTGAACAACCAGTAGTGGCCATCTTTTTCCTAGATTTTTTGAAACTTTGGCAAGAAAATTTTATTCTTTATTTTCGGTGTTTCTCTTTAGTTTTATCTCTCTCAAATAGAAAACAAATATTACACAACAGAAAAACACTTGTAAAGGTATAGAATTGTCATTTTTATGGTAGTTCTTCAAGACACTGGATGTTAACGAATTACACGGAATTGATTTTTGATTTTTTACATCCTAGGTCATATTCTCATAGATTTCAGTGCAAAGAATTCCAGCGGTATCCTTAACTTAGTTTTGTTTATTTTTTGAGTTAAGGCCTTTTTTGCTTTGCAAGGCAAAAAACAAACGAACTTGAGAACAGATTTCATTTTCTTTTAGAAATTGCATCAACAAAACATGATTACACGACATCATTTAGTAAACTAATACAGAGCTTACATAACATCTATTTCCCACAATTTCAAAAAACAATCACTTCCTCATATTAAAAGTAATCAAATCATTCTGAAGGTGGACATTTATTGCTATTCCCATAGAATATTGTCAGGATATTACATAGTTGAATTTCCTTTTATTAAACGTGCAGCAATATGTTTACATAAAACTCTACATGGTTTAATCACGCCAATTAAGGCATATCTGTAACCTAACACTCTTTCGTTAGCAATAAATTTAAAGGATTGAAAAGATTTATGATTACAAGAATTAACAAAATTAGCATCTTAGACTTTGTTTAATGTATATTCTACAAGTTTAACTCGTTAATTATGTAATTTGATATCATTATTTTTTATTGTTTGTTAAAAAAATTTACAACTCAAATTAGTAAAGTTTCTTTGTAAAAAATGTCCTGTTAGATACTAGTACCATGATTCATTTAACTACTACAAGAAGGTGCGCATTTCCTGAAATGTACAGTTTTGATTTGTTTGAAATGTCCTTCGTAACTTTTACTTTTGTTTCTATCGTAAGATCGATAAGTAAAGGCATCTCGGTAGCCTTTACACAGTAAAACGTATTTCTATGATTGAAACAAACTACACAAATAACCTAAACAATGCATTTGGAAATCTTTAGATAAACTTCATACAGCAAGTAGCAAAGGAATATTGCCTATTCACTATTTGGTTGTTGTCGACAGAAACTTTTTCTGTTCTTGTGTCAACATCTTGGCTTGATGTTTACGTTTGGGAGATTTGACATGCGTACACAAAATTAATAAGAAAAGACAGACTGTTTTAGTTTTGTAGTCGACCGAGATGCCTTTACTTATTGATCTCTCGATATTTTTGTTGTTGAACAAACTAATTACGGAATATTTGTCACTGATTCAATTATTTATTGATTAATCTGTGAGTACAGAAAGAGTCATCTTTACTTTCCTTATCGTATAATTAACTATAGGTTGTCTTGCAGATTTCAAAAGGACTCGACTGGTAAACACGGAATTTCTAATTTAGAAGATTCTGAGCCCATGATACTTTGTTTACAAAATTTAATTGCGGTACTTCTGTTGTTGATGATTTTATTTCAATTTATGAATTGTCATTGTTTTACAATAAAAAAGTTTTTGTTTTAACTAATATCAGAATGTAACTCAGTTCAGCAAAGATAACTTTCCTAGCTTTAGCAACACTTGTTTTGATATTATGGTGTTCAACACTGTTTCATTTTAGTTCTTGAAGGCAAAAAGTTGTATGATAGATTATTTACAAGACATTCTATCACAAAAATTATGACAATGGAACATTTTAGTCCGTAGCTTCAATAAAAACCTAAATCGTTATATTCTAGTGGTTGACATCATGGCTTTTCTTCTCAGGTAAAATTTAAATATTTATCAAACATTTTACAACATTTATTACTTTTTTAATTACAAATTTCATTAACGTTTACAAGATTTCTTACAGCTTTTTCTAAAAATGCAGTAGACTAAAAAGAATATTCCATATTCGATTATGCATTTGAAAATCAAATTGTATGCCACACTTTGACAGTTAAACGTTCCGCTCGATCACATGAATTGCAAGAATTATCATGAACAACGCTTATGCAATTATTTCTTGCACATAAGACATTAGATTCCTATCTTACGAGTTTTTAAAAATAGATTGGCTAGACCAGGGGTGGATAAAGTTGGCCCTAGAAGCCGAAAATACGTTTCCACATTGCACAGTTCTAAAGTCAAAATTAAATTGTTTGGTTGAATTTCTGCTAGACATTTGACCTCAGGGACCAAGTTTGTTTATCTCTGGACTAAACCAAGGATTTCCGCCCCTGCTTGAGATAACGTTAGATCCTTCTTAGACCGTTTCTGCGGGATAGTATCCTCTATTTCAACTAAAGATTTTTGACGGTTTTTTTCTGCACTTTTCTCTCTTGACAGAAGTGTTTCCTTTTGTGTTAACAACAAGGGCAAATTGTCTAGCTCTTTTGTAGATAGGAAAACATTCTTGCAAATATTGGGTAAGGATTTATTTTGCTGTATAGTTAGCGGTGGTAATGATTTGAGTTGGACCTAGATTGGGACTGCTCGATGGGCCTCGAGAATTTCCAATCTCATGAAACAGATTATCTTCAATTGCACTATTGTCATTGAAGCTGTTTGTATTCATAAATCAATTTCTTAATTACTAGACAATTGTTTCTTCTTTCTGTATTAGAAATTGCTGAGTTGAGTTGTGTAAGAAGCTTCGAAGGATTTAAGAAAGAAACTGCATTGTCACCATATCTCCTTCAATAGTCTCTAACAAATAAATCAATGGAGTTTCTGTGCAAGTAATGTCCGCCGAGAAGTAAAATGATTTTGCCATGAGATCTCCTGGATATAAAAGAAATACTCTTTGTCTCTTTGGAAAATCTCGTATAAATGTCTGATCCAGATAGAAATCCATTCAAATACTCTGGCTTCTTATTTACTCCTTTGATAATCAAAGCCGAAGGAAGAATGTTTCCTATTGCGTTACAGCATGCTGTCACTGACGATGTGTCCTTTTTTTCTCAAGATGTAGCGGATTGCACAACTCGTGGTCCCTTAGTCGTAACAAACTTCGTAATTGAATGATTGATATGGACACTCGTTGCATCTATTTTGCAAAAGTCACTTTGTCCACTCAATTACGCTTCGTTAACACATCTCATTCACTTTTTCTCATTGGGTCCTTTCGCCCTAGCGACAGAAAATTCCCGAGTCTGTCAAACATTAAGCTCAGGATGTCATTCTAAAAATGATTGTGGTCAATGTGGTCTAGCTTTCTGGGTTTCCTTATCACACGTGCTTAAAATACCTAGCGTTTCATTCGCTGGGAGTTTTTTTCCAATTTTTAGATATGCAGTACGACGTGCTTCTCATTGTCAAAATCGAGGATCGAATGCTTTTCTAAAAATAAAAAAAAACATTGTTTAACGTATTAAGTAATTAGAATGTGAAGAAACTGTCATTAGAAGTAAAGTTACTTTTTTGTTGTTTCGAATACCGAACCTATAAGTTACCTTTCTTTATTTTCTCTATAGCAAAGGTTTGATTGTTTGAGCTCACGGGGCCGAATTGACTAGTGCAACGACAAAACCGTTTCACACAACTCTATAATGTCAAAACCAATTTTTTTGGTTAAATTTCTGCTTGAAAGGTTGGAGTCAAGTTTGTTCATCTTTGCTTTATAGCATTTCTCAGTGATTCTTTTGTCCAATTCCAGTAAACGTATGTATATTTAGCATAAACTTCTGCGTTAAAGCTGCTATACTGAATTCAGTACTTTTTTATGTTTGTTTACGGAAAAAATTGGTTATCTTCTTACTTACTTCCCAATTGGAGTAATACAATGCTCACTTGATGAGGCGAATGAAGGGCATCGGTTACAAGGCCGCAGATTCTTGGTGTTCTATATTCTGAAGAATATAGTCGTAAAGTTGGATGCACCTGAAGGAAGCGTGCCTCTTACAAGCAACGATGTTGCAATATTATGATGTTAGCAAACCATAGATTTGTAAGTTCTAGGCGAACATTTGATTAGAACAGCTCCTAAGAAGTAGTTTTAAAATTTTGCTTATTAACTTCCGTTAAAGATTTTATTTTTTGAAGTCCTGATGACTGTTTGACAAATAGATTGAGCTACGTTCAATTCAATAAACAAATTTAACTAAGCTTATAGGGGAATCACGAGGAAAAGACTTACCAAAGTTACTAATCGGCTGTTGGGAAAACTATTATTTAATATAACAGTGCATTGACGACATAATAGTCAAAATAAGCAACTTGATTAAAACTAACTGAGAGATTACACTTCTGATGGTTAACATCAAATTTAGAGCCTTCACTTTCTTCCAGATTAAGGTTTTTGTGATAGTGAAACCTTCAATATGAGACCCAAACGAAGGCTTTAATATAAACAATCCAATTGCAATAAAGGGCAAGAGTAAACAATTTCTAGATTTACAGATTGTTGATGTACCAATAGGTGCTGTGGGTGGTCAGTTGAAGTCTTCGAGTTACTTGAAGTACTATATTATAGTTATACTATAAAAAGATATTTACAGAAATACCGCTATATCTAAGGGAAACTGGACTTAAAAGCTAATAAAACATAGAAATGAAAAAGGCCATAAAGAATTAGATCAATGAAGCGAAAAAGGGTGAACATAGCAGGAAATTAATAGAAAAGGTAATAAAATAGGGGAAGACATCGAAAGAAAAGAAAAACTTCCAGAAACAAGACTGGTTAACTGGTTATTCTCTTATTTTTGCTTTCTAATATTAATATTTTCCAATATACATATGTACTTACCATACCGCAGCTGTATCTTTCATTTTTAATTTCTATTTATTTGCAAAAACTCAGATACTACGTGTATATCACGTTGTTTGTTAAGTATTTTCTAAACCCCATCAAAAGTCGATACAGTTTATCTAATAATTATTATTCATCAACCTTCGGGGAGTTTGCACAAAATAATTTTTATAACAGGAAACATTAATCAAAATTAATGAGTTTCATTTGATACCCTAATTAAATGTCACAGTAAAAAAAAATTAAGAAGTGGACACTAAGTCTGCATTATTAACGAAGTTTTCAGCATAAATTATGTATTATAACTGCAAATATTTTTTTACATTTAATATAAATAATAATTTTACGTTTGAATTATAGAGTTTTATTTACACACAAGTTGTAGTTCTACTTGTACTAAAAATCGGAGAGAAAACTTGTTAGTTACAAATAATAAATTATTTCCTCCTTCAAGAAGATAGAGTTATCTAAAAATTTATTATGAAGCAAATATGTGATAAACTTGTCAGTGGTCTTTTTCAGTAAAGAAGAAAAAATTTAAAATATACAAAAAGAAATTTTTGTATTGCTTTTTAAACTCATACAGTTGTAAGTTAAATTCACCGTTAGCAGATTACACGTTAAGTACAAAATAACATCGTGAAAAAGTGGAAAAACAACCGTGAGAAAGTAGCAGTTGTTTCTAGAAAAAAAAGTCCATATAAATATTTCCAATTAGTAGATCATTCAGTTAGTTTTAGATATAAGTAAGCGCGGTTAAAGTGAAGGCGATTGCATTAATCTTTTGATAACGTAAATGTTTATTGCGATAATTCCTCCTTAGTATATCAATGGGACCACTCACAGTGTTTGCTAATCGTCTTTCGTTCCATTTATTTGAAAAGGATGATGGCATCGTTTTCATAGTAAAATGATAAAAGTATAGGAAAAGGTTGCTTCCAAGTAGCAGTCCCGGTGACAACATCATTAGCGTTAAATGGCACTGAATTTCATTCTGAAGCATCAAAAGAACCGCGCGTTAAGAAAACCACGACTTAGGGAACAATGCCATAATAACTTTGTTAAAATATAAACAGGAAATAGCGATGACAATTTTTGTATAACAATTACTAACAATAAAATGACTTAAACTATCTCAAGGTTGTTTTAAATTATATACTTCATCTCATTCTTTTATATTAACTTTTTGTGAATAAATATGACAACAAAGTAAAACTTTAGAGGAAAACAAACACATTAGAGTATTATTCTACAGCAATTAGTTATAATTATTCACATTTCATTTATTTATTTACATTTTATGTTATAGTTTGTATACAGGGTGATTCAAAGTAGTAACTTTTGTTTAATTATTTTTTTACTATCATTAACAAACATCTCAATTCAAATTAGTGTAAGTCAATGCTTACTTATAAAGCTTCAAGGTCTTTATAATAGAAGAAAATTCTCTTTCTTATAACTTCTTAATCCTCAACTTAACTTAGATCTTTGTCACCCTGTATATATGTGCATCTTCTTACTTTACTATAGATTATAAATTATCACAAATTATACAGAAAATATAACATTCATAGGATATCTAATTTATATTTATATCGTGATTTGTATAAAAAAGACCCTGATTAATTAAGATTAATTTAGTAATTATAAAAGTCAGACAAACGATTGTATTCTATTATCATTAGCCAATTAACTACCTACGTGTTATTGCAAGCTCATAAGTTTTCAATTTTCCACATTTACAACCTGTGCTTTTACCTTCTGTTGATTTCTTGCAAAATCACTTTCAAGTTGTTAATGATGTTCTCGATTACAGAAAGACGTCAGTTCAAAATAGAATAAAGCTTAAAGCCACTTCCTCGCGCTGCATTTTCTTTGCTGCATGTTCTGAAATATCCTTATTTTTGAAGTCCTTATTGTTAATGCTCTAGTTAGAGTATTTGATTCTCGCCTGTAAAAGGCTTTATTCATGCAATCCATGTTCATCCAAGGCCACCTTGTAAATCTAATTTGGTGCAAGCAAAATTGAAAATTTTTTTATGCTGCTTTTCACGTCATTTATTATGAAAAATAATAAAAAAAAAAGGAAAAATAACTTAAGAAGTGAACTAAGCCATTGAGATTGTTATTGCTTGAAAATCACAAGGGCTTAAACAATATACAACAAGAAATGATTGCATTATTCAATAGAGAAAAAACCATCGGCACGTATTAACAAGAACTTATATGAATGCACACTACCGATAATGAGCAATTATTGCTTCTGTGTGCTGCGGTTAATTATATGGAGTTTCTAAGAAGGTTTTAAAATTCTTAAAAATATAAATAAAACGCTTTCTAGTTATAACAATCGAGCATTAAAAATAGTTACCGTTTTCATGAAGACTTTTGCTCAATTGAAAAAGTAGTGTGACAAAACAGCACCGTTTGAATAATTTCATGATTACGTAAATTATATTTAATGGAATTAAAATTTTCTTCGTTATATACAGGGTGTTATTAAATATCTCGTTGATCATGTAAATACATCAGGTACGGAAATGCTTAGTATTTGAGTTATATAATTTTTTTTATCGTTTAATATGAACAATTAGAAAGTTTGGTGAGACTTTTTAGAAATATCTTGCATAAAAAACAGGCGACGACGCGACGGTCACTGTACAGGAATTTAAGAAGTGGCTGTTATTGAATCTTCCAATAATTTCTTGGTTTCACAAATTGTTCTAGAGAAAAATAAAAATGGGATTACATGTTTTTGTGACGATTATACTAAACTAGATATTACAATCGCTGTGTCACGGATTCCGTAAACAATCTGGTGAGTCACAACGATTTCCGGTAGGCAAAAAGATAAAGATGGCGTTCACTAACGTTAGTGCTATCGTATGGCTATGGCAAGATAAAATAAAATCACTGGATAAAATCCGAGTTATATCCAAGGTCGGCCTCAGGACTTAATGCACCTTGAGGCAGCTTGCGCCCTGAATATCAAGCAATATTAAAATCTTCCGATCTAAAAGAGTTTAAGTAAAAAGCAACTGTGGGCAAGCTTTGAACAACTCGACTTATTCAAAAAGCCTAACTGGTTCATAGAAGTCGAATCAAACCTGAAAGCCTGAGAACTTAAATAGTCTAAAGGTTTCAATAGCTAAATGAGCAAGTAGAGACTTACCCATACGGTTTCATTTAAAGAGATAGTCTTGTCTGGGTAAACACTGCCTTAGAGATATATAATTAATAAAACTTCTTTAGGCAGTGGAAAAACATTTTGACAAATCTTTAGAATTTGCTGGAATTACCGAATTGAAATTAAAAAATCCAAAGATGAACTTTCTTCAAGCTTCGTTGATATTATATATTTAGGCTAAAAAGCTTTCGATTTTAATTCTTGAGATATCTGAAATAACAAAATAAAACGAAATGCATACCCAATTCAGAGTTAGTCTATCCAATTATTGAAAGTATCTTGACTATTCCTCCTTTTGCTCTCATTCAAAGAGTTGAATAACAGAAAAAGGAGAAAAGATAATCTTTAACAGTCAACAGGAATTGTTTCTATGTTCTTTGACGAAATCTTCCAAGACAACTATCAAACCAAGAAATTGGATTAGGATCAAGGAAACTGATTTTATACTTTGGTTTTATCGAAGTTTTAATTTCTAAGCAGCTCAGCGATCCTATCTCAAAATATTTTAAGCCTCACTGGCTTAACGTCTCTGGCCGGCCCTGGGTTTAAACTCAAATAAAAACTTTAAAATTACCACTCTTTGTATTACCAGGCCTCTCAACGTCAACTCATATCATAAATACTAACCGTGAAAACTTCAGAATGGCCGCATCTGCGATATAAATTGTAAAGTAGAAAGCAAGATGTTTGATGGTTTGTTCTGGTCAGTCAATGCAACAGCAGCTATGGCAAATTCGCCATTCCTACTTCAAAGGCACCGCAACTCACGCCCGAAGCCCCAGTCTATCCAGAAGGTAAAGTGAAGCTTCCAGGTGATGTAACATGTAACAGGAAAAACGTGCTGTTTTGTTTGAAAGGCAGAAGCAAGACGCTGGGGTACTTGTTGGGTTTATACAGAGTACCGAAATTCAGAAACTTAGATTGTTGGTTGGTATGACCAACTGAAGTGTTGTCGGGAATGACTTCTAGGTCTAAGGACAGGTTTGAATCATCTACAAGAGATATCTAAACTTTCTTTACCGAAGAGGTATATTTAGAATATCGAGTTTAATTGTTTGGTTAACTTGTCTATTTTATGCTAAAATTTAAATTTACATAGTCACACCATTATCTGTTTTTGATGGTAGATATTTTACAAGTCTGTATTTGTAAATCTCTTTCATAGGGATAACTAAGGTTTTTGTAGGTTTGTGTACAATGGTCCCTGAACACCAACTGCCAGGCTCCGACGACCAGAAAAATTACAATGTTGTAATGCATAGAAAACACGAAAAATCGTGTCTGTACAGTCATTTTAGAAAAAGCAGCCAGTGCATTAACTTACAAATGTTTTTTTTCTGGACTATCATCTCTGTGTAGTCAACTGCCAGTGTACGTGCCCATTCATAAACTTCTACGTAAACACGCGAACTGTCAGAAGTCTTCATGCAATTTGTTGACGCATAGTTTTCAAAAAAGGGACCTGTGAATGTACGAGAATAGATTGATAAGATTCCGGAATCGCCGGTAGGGGGCTGAGTTTTCTAAATATTTTTTTCTATTTTGCGTTTAGAATAAGTTTATTCAAGCACTCAAATAACGTCATTTGAATGTTGGCGTGATAGAACAGACTAGTAAAATTTACTGTATTGATGTTGGTAGCAAATTAATAAATAACAATGAAAAAGAAGATTTTTTTAATTTAGAAAATGATATAAAGCGGCAAAATAGAAAAAATAGTATAAAACACTCGTTGCAGAAAGTCCTTCAAGCACTCATTTGTTTCAAATTTCAAATTCGTGCTTGAATAGATGCCTTCTGCAACTTGTATTTTAATATACAATACTATTATGTCCTTAAGCAGGCAACTATTTCATATAAATAAAAAAAATTTGCCAAGTCAATCTGTCAAGCAGTGTGGTTTTGACAAGCATTCAAGTCAAGGAATTTTTTGTGTATTTAAGATATGAAAAAAATTGAAATTCGAGTTGTTATTAAGTTCTTTCATTTGGAAGGGAAAACTGCAACAAAAATCAAATCCAAGTTAGATGCTGTTCTTGGGGATTCATCACCTTCATTGTCGATCGTGACTTTTTGGGTGGCCGAATTCAAGCGTGGCCGAACAAGCACAAATGATGAATCACGTTTAGGACAACCAAAAATGGTTACCACACCAGAAATCATTAATAAAGTCCATGATTTGGTTTTGGCAGACCGATGAATTAAAGTGTGTGAGATTGAGAAGGCTGTAGGCATCTCTTACGGACGATTAATTAACATTTTGAGAAAACTTTCCGCAAGATGGGCAAAAGCAAAAACGCATTCGAGCTCGAACTCAGCGAAATGTCTGGAATTGTTTCAAAGGAATCCAACGGATTTCAAGCGACGGTTTGTAACTATGGATTCACCACTACACGTTGGAATCAAAATTAGAATCGTGGACTGGACATGGTGAATCGGTTTCAAAGAAGGCGAAAATCCATTCAGCTGGAAAAGTGATGGTGTCAGTTTTTTGGGACTCCAAAGGAATTTTGCTGAGCGATTATCTAGAAAAGGGTCAAACACTTACTATGCAACACTACTGGGCAAGTTGAAGGCAGCGATTCGAGAAAAACGTCCAGGAATGGTAAAGAAAAGAGTGCTCTATCACCACGACAATGCAATAAGTCATTTCAAGTGATATCGTTCAGTAAAAACTGGCCAAATTTGTTTGAAGTTCTTTCCCATCTATTGTATTCGTCTGATTTGGCTCTCCCAGATTTCTATCTCTTTCCCAAACTCAAGATGTTCATGGAAAATTTTGGTCAAATGAAGAGGTAATTGAGGCTGTAAACAGCTATCTTGGAGGTCTACAAGACAACCACTTTTACGAGGGAATTGATAAGCTGGAGAAGCGTTGAGCTTAGAGGGGATTATGTAGCAAAATAGAATATAACTTTAATCAGAATTGAGTGTGAGTGAGTGAGTCCAAGTAGCTCAGGGAATGGGGAAAATAAAAGAAAAACAGCTGTCTTCAGCTAACCGAACGGAATTACTTCGTTCTTGTTGGAATTAGATTTGATTCTTCGCTGCTGGAGCCTAGTTCTTTTGTAACTTGAGGTTACGCAACAGAATCTTCAAGACTAAGACAGAAAAGGGTGGTGATGACCAAAGCACAGAGTCATCTGCAAAACTGGACAAAACGAATTGCTTTCCATTTTTATTTATTTTGTAACTAGTGGTAGCACTTTTATCATCATTCTTAGACTACTATCTATAATACAGAGATGTGGGATACAATACAAACAGTAATTGTGATAGGAACTATTATACTGAGGCATAGAATTGGGAGAGCTTTTGACTTAACTTTAGAGGAATTTTTAAAAATGTTCATTGTATCAGAGTTTGGCGAAAACAGACTCTAGGTCTAGGAGTATGACGATCACGCATTATCCTGAAGACGTTTCTAGCGTCCATCTAAAATTGCAGAAGGGGATCCTTGCGTATGAAAATGTTGGTTCTTGTTCGTCATCTGGCGCCTTTTTCCTTCCTAACCTTACTATTGTTGGACATTCTAAAATTTGTCAAAAACTAAATTTCTTTGAATAAGTAAAGAGCAATGGGCAAAAAAGTTGATTTGCGTGCTATAAAATCTGAAACTGATAATATGATAATAAATAAGATACATTTCACTTGAAAATTTAATTGATTAATATTTATTTAACATTGCCAGTTTTGTTTTTAAAATCAAGAAGCCTAATAATA
The DNA here is from genome assembly GCA_011009095.1 of Ignelater luminosus. Lineage (NCBI taxonomy): Eukaryota > Metazoa > Arthropoda > Insecta > Coleoptera > Elateridae > Ignelater > Ignelater luminosus. The sequence continues at coordinate 102,626 of VTPC01090647.1, read as the reverse complement.
TACGAGTATTCGTAATTCATGGGATTATCTTTCGTATCATTGACAATCGCATGTCAAGCTATGAAAAACTTATTGGAGTGAATTTTACTTCTGATAACTTAATAATAATTGTATGTTTAACTTAATAAGCTGCTTGGACTCCGTAAAATTTATAATTTTATCAATTACTGCAAAAATAATTGTGGTTTTCATGATTATCAACTTACAATGTAAATCAAGGTTTAATAACAGTGATTTCAACAACAGATGATTATTTCCAGTAAACTCACATTTAATTTTAAACACTTGCCAAGCATTTGCTAAAAATTATAGATTTCACGTAAAAATGTATCTTAAGAATCTACTTTGTGACGAAATTACATTCTAATTTAAACGTGACTATTTCATATACAAGAATCATCAGTTTTGAAACGCACGTGACGGACAGGTTTGCATATCTTATCCTTAAAGCACTATAAAGAAAAAGTTCTTTCGTGTATAATTTGCATTAATATGTCTATTTCTTTTAAGTTTTAAATCTAAAAACTTTCATCAGATACCTTCAGTTCTAATTAAAGACTGAAATTATCTAACAAATTGAAAGTGATATTATCAAAGAGTAAATTATTACCCTGCGAACGTGATAGTTTTATTAATTTACTTGAAAACGAACGTAAGGACAATATACTGCATAAAGCATAATACCAAGCATTACAACTTTTGTTTTTCGCGCTATTAGACATTGGACAAATTACAACTATTATTCTTTATATATTAACCAATATTTAACCTTTGTATGTACTATTTGTTGTTCATAAGTAAAATGCATTTCACAGAAAAACGTCAAGGCCAAACTCTCAATTAATATGATTATAGACACTGTTAGGCAATAGCATTTAAAAATTACTCCTTTCTTTGTTATACCTTGGGCTTGACATTAACAACAACGTGTAGGTTTGAAAAGTAGGACCGAGTATTATTTTTTTTAACATTATTAAATACAACGAGAGGAACTTATGTAACAGCGTGAAATGCAGTTTTATTGACGGAATGTAGGCGGACAATACGACAACATAATCCTTTGAGGGGTTAACATACGTTACCCCCTGACCCCAATTTACCTATCTTTGTTTATATTAAAACACCCACACTGTATTTTCAAAAACAGTTACTGGTCATATCATAATCATAATCATAAACTGTGGGGCTTATACAAGCGTGCAGTTAAATATATATGCACGTTGATTATTATTATCTTTTTGATAAATTATCAGCATGTTTAAAAATAAAAATGAGTTTACAACATTATCAAAACTAATTAGTGTTAATTAGCTGCAAATTAGTATAAAAATCGGTGCTAGTAAAACGATAAATATTTGAAGGTGTCAGTATAACCTTAAAAGGTAACCTAAATCACCTTATTAAGGACAAGTAGAGGTTCAAATATCTACAAATAATTTTTATGGGGGAAATTATAATTATTGTTGATCAAACAGCAGATCAGTAATTATTATGTAATTACTACAGAAATAATAATTAATAATTGTTATTTTATATTTAATATTTGGAAAATATGTATTATAACCTAATATTTAAGTTGTTTTGCTTGCAGAGTTTGCCTTGCCTTGTAGCGAGGGTTACTTTCATCCTAACCCAATGTGACATTTTTTTCTTGACTACTAAAAAAGTGATTCGCGTATAGAATTGCATCAACCCTTACACCAAACCAATTAGGGCAAGTGTACTCTTTATGAAACTGCGACCTATTCAATGCAAATGCATAAGAGTCACGAATCGAAGCAATTGACAACTGATTGTATAGGATGACCAAGTAGTAGTAATAGTCAGGGAAAGATATAAGTCTAGCAAATATGTAGGTAGGCCTTCATAGGTTTATTTTTAACTAACTTCTTGCTATACCTTTAACCACTTCGACGACCACCAACAGTATCTTCCTCAAATCTCTGCCCAAATATCGAGATTCTCGGACCCAGTCCTTGAAACTTTAATTAGAAGCTAATTTACTTAGATACCACTGTTATCAAAATTATACTTATATCTCCACTTCTAATTAAAGTTAATTAACGCTTGAAAAACTTTATTTAATGAAAGTAAAAATACTCAGCAAGTAGCGTGACGTCCGTGACCTATTGGTCATTAATAAGTCACACGTACGTTTGAAAATATGTCAAAACGTTATCGTTTAAAGGCTTTTATTTAATGGCAGCGACGAAACATATCCAATTAAGTATACGAATTCGACGTCCCTCTGCTTGCTGCCTATCGACTTAAGAAAGAGTTGGCTTGATAGAGTAGCATTTTGTCGTCAAACTTGATCTTCAGCTTTTGCATATCGTTTTGGCAAGCATGTAAACTTTTAATATAAGTGATAGATTTTATATGCCATCTATAGCAATGCAAGCAGTAACAATTTTCTTCCCACAAAATTATGTAATTCTTTAACTAACAGCCTTTCCTCTCTTGGTAGGACTTTTGACAAATAAGAAAATAACTGCCACAAAAACCAATTCAAAGAACTGTAAGTACTGTGAAAGAATTAGGCTAGATGAGAAATTTTACTAGATCTACCCCTTTTTACCTAATGGTTAAATCGGGAGCGCAAATCTGACAACTGACTGATCTACCAGATATTGATGGTTGGAGTTTTTTCAATCCAAGGATCGGATCGAACGTTGTTATTTTGATATCTCAAATCATTTCTTTTGCACCCGAATCCGACATCTGCTTCAACCAACAACAACTCGGCTTCAATCGGTTAGTGCTTTACTAAGATATAGTGAATCCAGTTTAGAGAGCATCATTATGATTCACAAGACACGAGTTTACCACTCCACCTGGAAACATGTAAACCATAATCTTTTGTAGCCCTCATATCAAACTCAAGCAGTGAAAAAGCGTTTCTTTAACCTGTCCACGTTTAGTTGAGTCACCTACAGGTGTCTTCTTAAGAGTATTATGAGCAGATTTACTTAGGGCTTTGAGGCTTCCCCTTATTAGTCAATTTAGTTTAAATCCAATTATGTAACTTAAGTTACTCTGTCTTCTTGTTGCAATAGGTACTGCTGTGACATGTAAGCCACAGAGAATTGATTTACTTCGCTATTGCAAGCCTATAAGCTTGTCTAAAAGGCAGTCGTGTATAGGCAAATTTCCTGTTCTGGCTAAACAGATTGTTTTGTAGTGCCGTACGGCCTTACTGTCGCAGGAAATACAAAGTGAGTATTTATTTCATCATTCACGGCTGTGTTTTGTAATCAGGCTTGCTCTTTATGGTATGCGTATTTCAAAAGAAATCTTGTATCTTAGATTACTTTAATTCAAATCTATCTAATTTTGTTGATCTATGATATTCTTGAAAAAAGCACAGATGTACTACCTACCCACATGTACACTCTGTATAAATCTTTTGTTCCGTCCTCTTTGTCTCCTTCATTATTTGCTACTAATAAGATAGGATTAACTTCTGCTGCACTGTACGGTACTGTAATTTTATAGGGCAAAACGGCCTTGCACCCTTGGTTTTCTGGGTAGGTTTTTCTCCTGATTTCCATACAAACAAAGACTACTGAATCTACCTGTGTAATACCCAATGCTTCCAGCTTAGGCTTGTAAGAAAGTATTGTTGGAGGTTATCATTTGTTTTTGTCGTTACAAAAAAAAAATATCTATGTACATACGTTAAATAAAGAATGTCACTGTAACAAATACAAACAGTTGTTACATTTCAGAAATTAATTTTTACGCTCAGGCAGACCAGTCGTTGAATCCTGGTTGGTTTCGGGGCAGTTGTGGTGCGTTCTATGGTTACTAACCACTGTTAACTTACCGCGAGCGTTAGAAGCTTAGCGTACACCTTTAGATCTTCTTGATGAAGAGGATAATCATTTTGTACCATATCATCTTTCAATAATCTTAAAGGCAATTTACTATCGATCACAGACGATGCAACGTTTAGAAATCGATAGAAGTCATTAGCCATTAGACTGTCTAAGAGACCATCTATTATTAGATACCATAAGCGGCGCGAGATAGACAGCTCTTCTAAAGCAGCCCTGACGTTTTTTACTAATACCGACTTTATCACTTCATAAGGAAGACGCCTTTGATATAATTTATTCACGGCTAGCAAGAGTCTCCTTACATAAAATGGCAATAGTTTGAGCCGACAGCCTGTAGCAGTTTTATTACAATGAGAGACGTGTCAAACACTTTATATAAGGTCAAGATGAGCAGCCTTTAGATCTTACCTTCTCTGTGAAAGCCGGAAAGCTTGATAGAATCGTTAGAATTACAAAGGTTAGTAGTCAGTGATAGAGCATTAACGTTACCGAAGCGAAAAGCTGTCGTGATTTTGAGAGATGTCATTAATGATATGAGTCTTTGTCATTTGAATAGTAGGTACACTGAATATAAAAATCTTTAAAAACTAGTGGATTAGAGAAATATCTTCCAAGGTCAGCAGTTTAGTTTTCAAGAATGACAATCGATGAAAAGAGGTCGATTGGTGTGAATTGTTTTGGTCTGCAGCAAACCTTTAACAATGTCTGGAGATAGTTACTTGGAGGCTACTGCAGACTGGTAATTTTTTTGGACTTGCATTTCTTAACCAAAGCAACGTGAGATCCAATGCAGGATCGTATCAAAGAACTTACTGGACCAAAGTAGGACTAGCTAGATTTTTGGGAATGGAAATAAAATATTTTGTCATATTGTAGGACACTTTTTAAATTTAAATGCGATCGTGAATCCCATAGATAGGTACTAATCGGTTCTTACACTACCAAAAAAGAAATGCTGCATATCAAAGTTGTAGTTAGTGAAATGTTTTCTCTAAACTTTTCAGAATTGTTTCTTTCCAATATGGCAATTTTTCCAAATCATAGCTATCATTAAACATCTATCTAGATTATTGTGCAATTGCTGAACAATCTCTTTGCTAGCATAATATTAGATTTAGTTTGACACATTCCGTACAATTTATTGGTAATATATGACGACATTAAAGCAAGAGGTACAGAAAACGTACAGTTAATAAAAAAATTTCCAATCTTTACTAGAAGTTTTTATTGCATCACTAATAAGACATAAAGAAATAAGAAAAAGTCCAAAATTCCTACAATACTGCATTATCCCTACTTGGGAAAGGAAGTAGTAAAGCAGCTCAGGTACACCAGGGTTAATTAGATAGTTAATAGATTCATGTACTATATTAGGGTATAACAGGTCATTATTATTGCCTTCTTCTTTACAGTTCCGCAAAATAACCTAATAATAAGAAAATAAAAATTTCTCAGAACTTTGAATAATCAATAATTCTAATAATTGGAATTAATTTAAATTAAAAGTAAAAATTACTTTAATTTATAATTATCAATTCAGAGATACAATTTTACCTGAAGGCAATCTCTCACAAAAAATTGTTATAAATTTTAATAAGATCTATTCAATACTAATTATTAGTCGAAGAACGTTTATTAATTATAGCTTTAGGTTTTTAACGTCACACCTAATATGGGATAACCAACAAATTATATGTTAAACGTGATGATAGCTGAATTTTTGCCTTATCTTTTATTATTTAACAGAATTGAATGAAAGTCCAATCTCCTTTCACAGAAATGAAATTGTGAGCTTCGCCAACTGCTATTAAAATTACATATTCTAGGAAGATAACTGCTTGGAAACTATTAGTTTTTATAAAGAGAAGGGCTTGTTATCATTTTCTTGCTATTACTTTGCTTTTTATCATTAATTTCTTTCAACCATCAATTTCTTCAGCACTGTTGCTTCTTAACTCTTTTGATGTACTAAAAAGTTTTTAATCTCATTAGCATTTTTTAGCACTTAATCAAACTTGGATTTTTCGTTAGGCAAGAAATATTTCCAGGCTGACTGAGAATGAATAGTTAAATAAAAAATAATTTAATTAACAATTGAGTTCGAACTCTATAGATGTAAGTAAAGAAGAGTTAATCTTAAAACAAATACCTAAGTACACTGTAAGTGATATTTTATGGTAATTAGCAATTATTTACAATATTTTCATATTTTGAATATAAAGTTTTGGTCGACTCATATATTCCGCCAGAAAGCTTTTGTTCATAATCGCACCAAAAGCTAGAAGCCGCAATTCACAGGCTTTGATCTGCTATGGTGAGCCACGTATTGCCTACAGGAAAGATTTTTCCTTCAGAATATACAAGTGGAGAAAAATGAATATCCTACAGAAATCTTTATAGATCAGTAGGGGTGGGTCAAAAACTTTTTAAGAGTATATCAAGGTGAATAAATTAAATTTCTGTAGTCACGTATTCAATATGAGAAGTTCTTACTTACCAAATTTTGTTTGAATTAGAACGGAGGGCGCTTCTTACATTGGAGGGGAGTAGCTTTCTTTGTTTTCTGTATCTATGACTACTAAAACTTATACGCTGACCAAAAAAGTTTTAAATTCAAATCTGTTCGTTACAAAATCCCGTTTCCATTTGACGGTGTTACAGACTTAAACCCGATAAATAAATAAACTTAGGCTACAAGGATTCCTTTTTTGGAGATGCTTAACTCAAAAATATATAATTTGAATGAGTTTTCATGGTACTTCAAACTATTCTTTCTGATTATTAAATGTAACCTTAGGCTCTTCTAAAATATGAAAATAAAAACATTCGGCTGCTCCTGCTGTCACTACTGGCATATGTGTCAATAGCTAAAAGAACACAAAGGGTGTTTGCTTTTCTGACCAGTGTTGTCTTCAAAATACAGACACCTTTGAGATTATTAATGATATGCTCTTTGAGACTACTATTTTGGATGTTTAAATACAAGTTTGTTGTTTCTAGGAAACATTAGAACATACTTTAAATTAGTTGGAAATATACATGTAACTTCCTCTATCCACTTAAGTTTTTTTTTTCGTCAAAGACAATGAAAATACGAATAAAATAAAATTCTGACTATCATCACCTTCCAACAAATAAAGAAACCAGTGCAGATTTCCTCTTAGAAGTTGATGATTACTTTGTATTGATACATACTACGTGCATTCTGAAGGAATTCTACTAATAATTTAACAAATTTTAATTAAACTTGCTTGGTTCATTACTAAGACACTGACAAACAAACTTACCATTTTGGCGTGAGGTCAAACCAAGATAAAACAACATAGTTTCACAATCGAAAGATACTTCAATCCTTCTAGTATTAGACCATTGTTGTTTTATTACTTTAGGAAAATTAGAAGACAGTCAATTAGCCAAAATAACTAATAAAAAATAATTCTGTTGATAACTAACTTTAGAAAGTTGCTTTAGTGGAAGAATTTTTAGGGGCTGTATTAGCGTCTCTTCCAGATAGCGCAAGTCTTTAAAAAATGGGAATTAACAACAATAGGAGACTGCTCAAGACACTACTATTAGAATGCATTCATTGCCTCAACATAACGAATTTACAGTACGAATTACGAAAATTACCGATAGGTATTGCACACTAAGGAAAAGGGGTAAAGCCTTCTGCAAAATAGATCTTATAAAGATTCAAAAACCAAATCTTTAAAGAAGAGAGAAAGGCGACAGGAAAAGTATTGCTATTATTTCATGCAATAACTGTGTTAATTATAACCAAGGAATAAAACAGTCACTGGAAAAGTTACTGGAAAAAGATTAAAATAAGCTAAAAGCTATACAGTCACTAACAGGCTGGGTACCCAGGTGTCTCAAAAAGCAAGATTTTAACAGTTTATAAAAAAACCCAACCAAATTGTTGGTAGCATAATAACATACTTACCTACTTACTTACCTGAACCTCTTCTACCTTTCAGTGTCAAGGTAATCTTATCAATATTTACTGCAATTTTTGCTAATATTTTGACAGTGTTTTAAACATTTTGTTATACTAATAAATTGTTCACTTGTGATTTTTGAAATTATTATTAAAAACGTTTTTACGATTTTTATTACAAACATTCTTGTTTTCCATAAAGGTGTAAATATCTCAAGAACTGTTCAAAATAAAAGTATCAAATGTAGTTTGTTGAAGAGATCTTTCAGAGTACTAATCAAAAATAAAATTAAAAATGTACGATTCCATTAAAAAAAATTAATGTGATGCCATCACTCGGAAAAACTGATGACGTCACGAACATGCAAGGTAAGTCAAAATGAGCAGGATTAAAAATACGAGTTTACCTGTCTCAGCGTTTTTGCAAAATCTTATTGGTACTGAAATTATATAATTTATTCCATAAGTACTTTCCACACTGTATATTCGGTCTATAACGTTCTATAACGTCTCTATTCTCCATAAATCTCCGTCTATCCTTCTTTCTCTAATTTCTTTATTTACGCCTTCTATCCAACTTCTCCTTGGTCTTCTGCGCTTTCTGCGGCCTGATGATGCCCAATTTAGTAGCTAAACAGCTAAACCATATTATAGTTGTTATGTCCTAATATCGTCGGCGATTGCGTGTTCTATTTTTATTATTTCCCTGATAGTTTTTCTTTCCTTGACTTTCCTACGGATCTTCGTCAATAATCTTTTTTTGTGGCTATTAGCATTTGTTTGGTTCTGTCCTTTATTTGCCATACCTCGCCACCGCCGTACCTTATAATACTTTTGACTATAGTGTTATATATTCTTTTTTTATTTACTTTCGACATGGTTTGAACCCAGAGTATTCCATTTAGCATCGCTATTGCTCTTCTGCCTTGTTTGTTTCTTTCTCTTATTGCTTGGTCTAGAGTATTGTCATTTGTGATTTTTAGACCTAAGTATTTAATATATTGTTTACATTGCCTGATATGTTGTCCATTTTGTACGTCTGTACGTCTCCAACTCCCCATTTACTGTACTCTTCTATGAGCTTCCGTGTCATGTATTCTAGGTCATCATGGTCCTGAGCTAACACTACCTGGTCGTCGGCAAAGCATAGTGTATACAGTGTGCTATTGTTGTTAAGTGGTATGCCCATTCCTTCGCATTTTCTTTTCCGAATTTTGAGTGCCTGCTCTAAGTATATTTCGAAGAGCGTTGGTGACAGACAGCATCCTTGTTACAATCCTTTGTTGGTTTTGATGTTTTCTGATAGTTTGTTCCCTATTTTTACACGGGCCTGTGTGTTGTTATACAGTTTTCTGACTGCTTTTATAATGTTCTTCTGCTTCAAGGTCTTTATATTTGTTTTCAATTATGTTTTTTAGTGCTGTTCCATATTTCCGACTCAGTGAATGCGTCACTGTTATCCCTTGATAGTTTTCTCGGTCTTATTTGCTACCCTTTTTGTGTATTGTTGAAATATGTGGTATTTTCCACTCTGTCGGGGTTTCCGTCTCATTGATGCAATTCTCAAATAATTTTGTTAGTTGCTGGAACAGTATTTTATAAGTTCCAGAGGACCGGAAGATTTTCCGTTCTTCAGATTCTTGCATATTCTTGTTATATCTGCTTCATATAGTCTTATAGGGGAAGCTGTTACCTGTACTTTAGTCTCTGTATGGTCGTTGTTTTTAAAGCTAGCTCTATTTTCTGTTAATAGATTGCCAAAGTATTTTTCCCATTTCTCTGTTGTAATTGGGTTAACTATGTCTCTACATTTTTCTCTCCGTGGGTTTTTAATCAGTTTCCAGCTTTCCGTACTTTTTCTACCGCCTATATATGTGTTAATCTTGTTGAAATTCTTTTCCCATCTTTCCTTCTTCTTTTTTATTATCATTTTTCTTACTTTACCTTGGGCTGCTTTGTATGTGATCATATCTTCATTCTGTTTTGTACTTAGATATTTTTTTGATATTTTCGTCTCTTTTGCTCTATTTCCGTTGAGATTTACTAATCCCACTAATATGGACATCTTTTGTTTTTACTTATTTCGTAGATTCCGAGTGCATCGTATGCTGCTGAATGTACACATTCTTTCATATGGCTGTATTGTTCTTCTGTTGTGTTGAAGTAGTTTCTTGTATTATATTGTCCAGTCTCTTTGTGTATTACCTTCTTATACTCTCGTGTTTTAGACTCATTATGTTGTATTTTCTTTTGTTTGTTGTTGTTGTTCTGTCTTGTTCTACATCTTCTGATTATTATTTTTCTTCATGGGGATATTATGTTAGTCTTCCGCAACATAGACCTCTACATACTCTTACGTCGAGTATTATTAGTTTTGATTGTTGTCTTATGATGCTATGATTTATGTATTATGGATTTGGTATTTCGGGTGTCTTGCTTTCACGTGTATTTGTGTATGTTTGTAGGTTGATAATAACCATTAGATTATTTTGTTCACATGTATTTATGAGTCTTCACCATTATCATTTGTAGTGTCCTCTTCATACTATCCAGTTATCTTATTTTGTGCTTTTCTACCCGTTCTTCCGATTATATCTCCAAGTATTATAATTTCTCTAGCTGTTCACACCGTATACTCCTAATATTGTTATTTTTCGTCCAAATACATATATGTTTATTTTTATCAATCTGGGATTGATTCCCTCTCATGATGTAATATGTTTACCTACGTTTTTTCGGATTATTATTCATACTCCATGTTGGGCCCTCTTGTCTTTCTTCACTCCGCTGTAGAAGTGATCGTATTACCCGAGGTTTTCCGAGCCGTGTCCTTTCTTCTTGGTTTCTGTTAGAATCGCTTCATCGCACTTAAATAACATGATAACAATAAATTTAAATATAATTAACTGTTTTCATCTTGGTATGGAGCTATTTTTGGGCACTCTCCTGTTTGGATCTAGTGCTAATTTTGACACACTACGGTTTTCCGAGCAGATATTATCAGCAATAAAGAAAACACAACACTGACCAATTATCTCTGTCAGTTTTCAAAATTTGAAATTTTAGACACGATAGCGGATACTGAGAAACAAGCAGTAAAAAGTTAAATAAAAAAGATGAAAACCTACAGAGATATAAAATGAGATAAAGTTGAACAGAAAGTAGAAAACCTTAAAACTATTGTAGTATAGAAGGGTAAAGAGTGTGTTCTAAGACAATTTTGTATCAATTAAGTATGTCAATCTGTTTTGACAAACGTTTGAGAACAAAAAATCAACAAACCTTTTATTTTTATAACTTTTTGATGGCAAAACTAAGTGGTTGGTAATTAGAAATGGTTACCGAAGCTCTAACTATTAACCTTTTTCCTTCCGGGGTGATCAAGAAATTTTTAATACTTATTGGTACAGTCTTCGTATATTATACTTGATTTTGATTGCACCTAAACCATTCGTTGTAGATTCTATACGTCCTTGATGGCGTAACTGAGAGGTTACGGGGTGTTTCGTTAAGAAAAAAGTGGAATGACTAACTTTGCATTCTCAGTTACCCTGCATACTTAAATATTTTCCCTTTTACGATGATGATGTTTATATCCTTTCATACATTCATACGAAATGTAAATAGACATTAATAAATAAAACTTGAATGAGAATTTTTAGTTACCAGCTGTTAGGACTATTCACAATAACATTATATTGTTATAATCAGTAAGGACTAGTTAATGAGTAAACACCTAGTACAGACCTATCATTGCAGCCAGTAATGAACTTGAAACAAGAAACCAGAAATACAGAGTGTCTCACATAAAATACTGAAACTTTTGTTTCGCGTTGGACACTGACATTTCGTCGATTTTGAGATCAGTTGTCTGCTGATAAGTTAAATCTTTGAAAGAGCTCTGAAATCTTTCTGTGCACAATTTCTTAAACAAAAGTATCTTCTACAGTCCCTCAACTTGCCTGCTATTTGTAGACACATTAGATACAGGTGCTTTGTAAACCCTATAATCACAGATGATTTTCAGCTTGTTCGGGATCTTCAAATCTCATTTTGTCGGTGGAGTCATTTAAACGATATAGAGACTAATTTCCTACAAAAAATTTATCAAATGGGTATGAAAATGGGCCTCCATCATTATTAATTTATTAATGCTGTTGTGGTGGAACCAACTTTGTTATCAAATAGTCGCCCTTCCAAGAGATAGGCCGTATTGTTTTTCAAAAACGTGTTATTTGTAGATTAACACTTATTATTTGTTAATAATATTTTTGGAGACTTATGTTGTTTGGTATAACTTTTATTCGTGAATTAAATATTTAAAAATTTAAAAAGATCTAACGCGTTCAATTCATCCAGGTTAAGGTTCTTGATGAAGAAAATGTATTGTGCCCTGATTGTGATAAGAAAGATTGCTATAACTTAAATGAAGCTGATAATGCCAGTACTCAATGTGCACAAATAAATTCAAAAGCATTTACTTATGAAATAATTTCATTTTTGAAAAGTGATGAATTCCTAGATATTATTAATAATATTGTTAAGGAAGAAACAAAAATATTACAGCGTGAAGTAGCATATTTAAGGGATCAGATTGATAATTTGAAATCAAGCATCATTGACTTAGTGAGATTATTAAGTAAAGATCGTTTATTTGCTAACAAAGAAACTACTTCTTATGAACAAATCAAAGTTAATTCTTCTTCTGATAAACCTTCCGTTACTGCAAATTACGCTTCTGTCGCTGCTACTAAAAAGATTTCGAAGGTGGAAAACGCTACAGCTGTGAATGGTTCGTCTGATATACGTGTTAACTTATCGCAGCATTACCATGAACCGGCCAGAATAGTTTCCAATTTTAATAATAAAACTTCTCGTAATAAGTTAATTATTGGCTCTGGTACTACGAATTCACAATTAGATGAGGGCTTCACCGCAGCAGCAAAACAAGCCCGTAGTTATGATGTACACGTTACAAGAGTTAATCCAAATGTTGATGAAACCAAGATCGAGAATTATGTTACTGGTAAATTAATAAAAATGTCAGATAATGAAAAAACCAGTTCATTGAAAATCCAGGTTACTCGTCTAAACGCTAAATATCCTGAACACTACAGTTCTTTTAAGGTCACTGCGGAATCGTCTTATTTATCGCATTTACTTAATGCATCCTTTTGGCCACAAGGTGTTGCTGTTCGGAAATTTTATAATGCTCCCGTTCATCAGAAATTAAATAATGATAAAAATTTTCAAAGGGCAATTCCCACGAAGCATCCGACATAAACATATTTTATCAAAATGTTCGTGGTCTTAGGACAAAAGTTAATGAAATATTTACTAGTGTATTAAGCGAAGATCACACTGTGGTTTGTCTCTCCGAAACATGGCTTAATGGGGAAATTAACAGTTCAGAGATATTTGACGGACGTTATAATGTTTTTCGTCAAGACAGGAATCCTAAAACAACGAGCAAAGAACGGGGTGGTGGAGTTCTTATCGCAGTCAAAAAGAGTTTGTCATCTTTTCTAATTAATCTTGATGTAAAAGATCGGGAAGATATATGGACTTGTGTTCATCTTGCTAGTAAAAATCTGATAGTGGGAGTTGTTTATTTTCCACCAAATTCGGATATTTCTTTATATGAAGGTCATCTTCAATTAATTTCGGAGATTACCATAACTTATCCTGATAGTATCATTTGTGTTTTAGGTGATTATAACCTACCAAAAATTACATGGTATTGTGATAATTTCTGTGATACTCTATGTGATACTTTAATTCCAGTTAATGTATACTCTAAGATAGAAGAAATTGTTTGTGATAATTTTGCGTTTTATGGTTTTGTTCAAAAGAATTATATTTATAATGCTAATAATGTTATCTTAGATTTAGTATTTTGTAATGTGGATTTTGTAAATATTTATCAATGGCCACATTTAACTAAACCTGACATAAATCATCCTTCTTTTGCATTAAATGTAAAGAATTGTTCTCAGTCAACTCTTACCAATGGTGAGATATTTTATTTAGACTTTAAGAATGCACCATATGAGTTGATTAATAATCATTTAGACAATATTGATTGGAATATACTAAACAATTTTAGTTCAATTGAGGAATCTGTTAATATTTTCTACGACATTATTAATTCTGTTATATCTTTATATGTTAAGTTAAAAAGAGTGCCAATGCAAAAGCAGTTTAATTTTCCTAAATGGTTTGATGATAGTACGAAATCTTTAATTATTGAAAAGAAAATCGCTCACAAACAATTCAAACAGTTCAGATCTCCTATAGATTACAATATATTTAAGGACTTAAGAAATAAATGTAAAATTGCTATCAATAACTGTAGGTTAAATAACATAAGAAACATTGAGAATAATATTTTAGAAAATCCTCAACACTTCTGGCATTATGTTAGATCTCAAAAAGGAGATAATTCTTTACCTAACTGTATTAGATATGAAAATTCTGTGGGTAATATTCCGATTGAAATCGCCTCTTTATTTGCAAAGTACTTCCATTCTGTTTATTGTACCTATGATACTTATAAAAGTAAACTTTGGGATAATAATTTAAAAGAAATTGTCGATCTTTGCAATTTAAATATATCTAGAGAAGATATTTTTAATAAAATAAATTCTCTAGATGCTAATTCTAAAGCTGGTCCAGATAATATTCCTGCAGTCTTCTTGAAGTGCTGTGCAAACAACTTAGTTAAACCTTTGTGCATTTTGTTTAATAATTCTTTGAGTAGTTCTGTATTTCCTGAATTGTGGAAAAAATCAAACGTTTTTCCTGTTTTTAAAACGGAAGATCGTTTAGATGCTCGTAATTACCGTGCAATTAGTACTCTATCTGCAATTCCAAAAGTTTTTGAAGCCATTGTTACGGATAAATTGTTTCAATCCGTAAAAAACATTATAATTGATGAACAGCATGGTTTTGTTAAGGGTAGATCTACGCTAACAAATCTTTTCTTATTTACCAATTATGTTCTGCATACTATAGAATTGGGTCATAACGTTGATTGTATTTATACTGATCTTCATAAGGCATTTGACAGAGTCAATATTGAGCGCTTGATCTACAAATTAAGTATATTAGGTTTCCAAAACCCCTTGTTGTCGTGGATCTACTCTTACTTAAACATGCGAAAACAAAGAGTTGTCATTAATAATTCTACCTCCGAATGGTTTAACGTTACTTTCGGCGTTGGGACCAATTCTTTTTATTTTGTTTGCTAATGATATAAATTATTCTATCAATTCCAGCAAATCTCTGCTATATGCTGATGATTTAAAACTTTTCATTCGTACTGATGCTGTTGGTTCAGATCATTTGTTACAGGCTGATTTGGATTGTTTGACTTCGTGGTGTAGTGAAAACCATCTGGAATTAAATATTTTAAAATGCAAATCTTTACGATTTTCTAAAAAGTTATCACCTGGTATTTGTACTTATTACATTAATAATATAGCAATAGAAAGTGTTACTTGCTTTAAAAATTTAGGTGTTATTATTGATGCATGTGTTAGTTATGATCAACATATTACAAATCTACTTAGCAGAGCCAATAGAACATTAGGATTTATTGTGCGTCAGTGTACTGATTTCACAGATTTAAGAATTTTAATTATACTATATACATCTCAAGTTCGTTCACTTCTGGAGTATTGCACAACCATTTGGTGCCCATATTATATTACATTAGTAAATAGAATGGAAGCAACACAGAAACGATTTGTAAAATTTTTATGTTACAAGTACCGAATTGATTACTACGGTTACAGTTATAGTGATCTTTTACATTACTTTGGCCTATCTTTATTGCATGTGCGCCGCAATTATTACGATTTATGTTTTTTGTTTAAAGTATTTAATGGATTTGTTAATTGTTCTCAAATACTTCAATGTTTTTCTTTGAACATAAAAAATACCAATTTACGTAATTTACCAATTTTCAATATTCTTTTCCATCGAACTGCGTACGGTGCAAATTCTCCTCACTGTAGAATATGTCACTTAGCATGTACACATGATGATTTGGAATTCTTTGGTATTTCCTTTAACAAATTCAAGTGCTCCTTAAGAAATACACTAAATATGTAGTAATATTTTATATTTATATTTATTCTACATTACATTATGTATATGTAGTTATTTTGGTTAATGTTTTAATAAGATATGTTTGTAAATGGATGTCCGTTAATAAATTATTATTATTATTATTATTATTATTATTATTATTAATTTACAACTTTATATCCTAATCAAGTGTCCTTGTTTTATAGTACTTGTTTCTGGAATAAAAAAGAAAATTTTCTACTTGAGTTTCGTCTTCATTAGAATTTATATCGATATAATATTATGATATCGTTATATCAAGCAGTTTACAATATTCACCACAAAGAGATTAATTTTATATTGTTTCCCAATTATTCAAAAGTCTATGTTTTATTCTATTATTCTAAATTCCCATCAGACATCAAACAAAGTTCAATCTTTACTTTGAAAGCAAGCAAAGTCACCTAAAAAATGGCTATTTTTAAAGGCCAACTGTAAAAACAGCACACAGGAAGTAAATCCGATACTTGGTTATCGTCAATTCAACACAAGGCCATACAAAGCCCCTAGCAACTGCAAGCAGATTACGTAAACGCTGCACAAGTTGACATATACCACACCATTTATTCATATGGTTGCAAAATCACATAGGAGCATCCATCCTTCTCCGACGCGGCGATCCTAGTTAACAGTATCGTAGAAACAATCGACGTTTCGATATTTCCACGACAAGCACGGCCTTTTTTATGTTACGAGTTTCCAACGGTAGCAATATTTGTTGATCGGCGAAGGATTTTAACACCTCTCTACGTTCTGTCTTTAAAACCATTGTTATTCACACACACCTGCTCATTTGCATGTTTTATATTTATTGGCACACAATCACTGTCACTAATTACTGATTGGCTTAGAGCATAATATTTCATGGGAGTAGTAAATTAGAAAAAAATCCATTTCTATTGGTCGCCTCGGGAGATTCAAAGAGATAGATATACTTTTTTTTCTGCTGTTTTATTTCTTATTACAATGTGTAACTGCGTGAAAAAGAATGGCCACTCGTTTAGTTTATAATAGGAAACTCAATTTATTATCATATAAAGCAGATATCCTTTTTATGTTTTAATTACATACAAGAAATAAAATAATTTGCAAAAATCACATACTGCAATTCGAAAAAATAGTAAGATTCTTGCAAAAAATGCAGTACCAATTAATTCCCAGGAAATCATTAATATTAACTGCATTCAATGCTTTATAATGTTATGACATCTTAACAAATTGCTGATCAAGAAGGCTAAAGAACATACCAAGTTTTAGCATTAATGTCCTATACATCATAAGGTGACAACTTTTTACAAAATCTTGTGAACAGCGGGAGTTCTATAGAAACGCAAGTTGATATTACCTTAATTGAAGCTGACTAATGAAAATTATTTCCAGATACAAAAGTAATAAATCCCACTTTAACCTCTCCTTTTTTCAGTGAAACACACAAAGGAAGGACATGTGTTGTTGAATTAAAATGCAATTTCTGTTTTAGGTTTTTGTAAATACCATTTCTAGATTTTTTGTGCTCACAAAGATGTACACCCTTTATGTCTTTGCTTGCAGCTAATTAATTAAAAGGAAAAGGATAGGTGGCGTGTTACGATTAATTAAGTAGCAGCATTGTATGTATAGTCTGTACTGTGTGACTAACAGTGCATATATAAATAGATAATGAAATACTGCTAAGTTAGGTTCATGATAGAGAAGTAAGCAAAATAAAAAATTCATCAATGGTAAGGCAAAAACTGTTGGAGAATTCATACCCCAATCTACTTTCCAGATCCTGGAGATCTCAAATACTACTGTAGCTAAAAGTGTAAAACAAAAGCGTTTGTAATCAGCAAACATAGTTAACAATCAAAAACTCTCAAAAAGCAATTTCTGAATCAAAGAACAATCGTGTCAATGGATAAATAAAAGGGCAATGAGCAGTTACAAGCAGAACCCATACGCTGATGAAAAGAAATCATTTATAACAATTGCCGATCAATTAGATACATACCCTAACTGAAGATCTGTTACACAATGTAGCTACCCTAAGTCTATTTGGAATAAAAACTGGATAAACCTTAAATTGCTCAAAGAAGAGTTGATGATCTATTAAGAAATTCTTTTCTCTTCAGCCAACAAAATAAAACTTTGTGGTGAAGTGAAGAAACTGGTGGTTAATAGAAGAAATAGAATACGTACAAAGTCCACAATCAATCTTCGGCTGATGGCATAAAGCAGTCGAAGGTGCGAGGGCCAGGACTCTGAGCCCCAGGCAGCTCTCGATGTTCCCATTGCAAAACTTTCTCGAAAACAAGGAAAGCTGACTACAACTATTCTCTCCAAATCAGTGTTTTAAATATCATGAGCTTTGCTTTTCCTTGTATTGTCACCATCGGCGATTAAGGAACTAACTGAGTCAAAAGAGTGGCAACAGCCTGTTTTGAATTTTTTTAAGAGGGAATCGCACTCGATCCTAAAATCACATGTGGTGACGACTAAGATCAAGCTTTAGCCTTACTGGTAATGGTACCTTCGGCGACAGCAGCATAAATCTTCTTAGGAAAAGCTAAAAACTGAGAAACCTGCCTGTAGGACCAGTGATCAGACTTAGGCGACAACGCTCCTCATAAGTCTTCTTAGGAAAAGCTACGTTGGATAAGGATTCAGCGCAAGGGATGCCTGCGGCGACCTACGATCGGTCATTATTAGTAGTACCGTTGGGAAATATTATAAACCATAATGTGTAAAGACGACCTACAGCAGCTAATGATGTGACGACAACGCTCTCTGAAAGCTTCTTGAAAAACTACTTCAGCTTAATCATTCTTAAGAAAAAAATCTACCGTAGATAAGGATAGTGGTCCGAATCCAGACACAAGGCTTCTTAATAATGTCAGCTCTGACGACAACACCAAAGACCTCAGCAACAATTCGAAATTGTAAAAGCCGCCTGCAGCTACCAATGATCAAACAAACAAAAAGCTAAGTAAATAAAAAGAGCTTCAAAATCGTCTTTTAATTTCTCTTAAGGAAGATACTTGAGAAAATGGTCATGATTTGGGCTCATTTTTATGGTTGTTTACGCCCACCAATAATCAATCTCTAATTTAACTAGTAATGCCATTTACAGCGTTAAATTGTAGTGTTGCCGCCCTTTTGGATCATTGTCGTTCTTCCGGTAAGGCTTGGATGGGTGGTACGGGCAGGTCGCCAGATTGGAGGCTATGGTGATAAACTGAACTTAGTAGTAGTAATACAGGTGATTAAGCAGAAGCGCCATTCAACGTTCTCATTTGTCCACGCAATACATGAAACTGGTAAGTCTGCAGTATCCGCATACCCTTTGGTGCAACATGGATAATGTGACAGAGAGAAGCTTGCAAGCTGCGATCATTATTGGATAGTGGTGAAAGTTGTTGACTGAACGAGGCCCATTGAAATAGTCAAAATAGCAAACGTAGTAGAATTCTAGTTTAAATAGCATCTAGAACTTCAATGTTAGTGATGGCGACTGTTGACGAGCTCCTCACCATAGTGTCGTTCTACGTTTCCTAACTGCAGTCAGGATGGCAAGTCGCAAGTAGCGAAACGGTGGATGGATCGCTAGAAATACTTTTGCTACAACTGGCGATCTGCTGCCACTGCTGATCGTTACCAGTTAATGACGCAGTGATTTTCAGAGTATGTTCATTAAAGAAACCGAATTGTACTTGCGGTATTGTAAAACTTGGGCCTCTAAACTAACTGCGTTTACTGCGCGTTGAAACAATAACACCTTCTTCTTCTTATTCTTCTCCGTGCGACTAGGATTTGCCCTGTTTGTCTGCATCGTATTCCGTTGAGGATAAGAACTAGCTCTGTGCTCACCTCTTGGGCGGTCATCTAATTGGTCTTTTCCCATTTGATCGTTTGGTTATGCAAATTCTAGCTAGTCTGTTCTCATCCATTCTTTCGACGTGCTCCTTTCATTTTGTTTTTCTAATATTGGTCTTGAACATTGCATCTTTCCCTTATTGATACATTGGTTTCTCTGTCTCGCAGAGTGATGCTTAGCATTGATTTCAAGACCCTCATTCTTAGTACCCTCATCCTTTGTTTGGTTTTCTTGGTTTCTACTCTACTTTCGGTGGAGTCTGTTAAAATGGGTCAAACCATAGCCTTGTATAGTTTCTTTCTTCCCTCTATTCGCATGTATTTGTTTCTCTAGATTGTATCTCTTAGGGGTCCTGCTACCTGAGCTGCTGCTTTTTGTTTCCTCAAGTAGATCACGATGACTTGTGATTTTAACTTCAAGGTGTTTGAATGGCATTACCTGATCTATCCCTGAGTTTCCTACCTGTAATTTACAGCGTCTTTCGAGATCACCATACGCTTTGTTTTTTGCGTTGATAATTGCATGTTATAGTGTTCAGCTGTTATGTTAAATCTGTGTACCAGTCTCTCTTGATTATCCTCTTTGTCTGTGATCAAAATGGCGTCGTCCGCATAGCAAATTATGTTGACATTTTTTGCACCCATCCTGTAGTCTGGTTTACGTCTGATATCTTCTATTATCCTTTTCAATATCAGATTGAACAAGAACTGACTAAGCGAGTCCCCTGGTCTTAACTCCTTCTGTCCATGGGGATATCTTCCGTCATACCTTCCAGGGTTTTTATTCTGGTGCTGGTGTTCATATATACGTCATCGATTACATTTATTAGTTGTGTTGGTACGTCCTTTTCTTTAAGTATATTGATATATAATTCATTCTGTTGTATTCTTCGGGACTCTAGCATCTTTGAAAATGAAAATGGGTTACGATCAGAGACACCACATATCTATTTTTTGACAACTTTTGTCAGTTACAATTAATTTTTTAGCAGAGCGAATTTGGATGCGTATTGCATGGAAGTCAAATTGATAGTAAATTTCATAGATGAATGAATTGTTTCAAGCAGCAATTATAGTTTTGTTTATAAAATACGTATTTGGAGGACCAGATCGAATCTGTGGAGGGAGACCACTTAGGAGATCCAAATTTCCATTCTTTGTACAACTTGTTGTAGAAGAACAAATGTATGTAGGTCTATAATATTTTGAATTTCTTAGCACAGACATTCTAAAGTTGTTTGTAGAATTTTATTGTTTAAAATTTAAAATTATTTACAGTGCAGAACTACGACATACACATCATCATTGTGGAGCGACATTAATTCATCCTCAATGGATATTAACAGCAGCTCATTGTTTTTATGGTATTTCAGTACAATCTTTCAAAGTGTTTCCGGGATACCATGTTCGAGCATATATGGGTTCTAGTTACGTATATAATCATGCCCATTCAATTTCCTTACGGTTTATTAGGAAAGCAATTGTTCATCCTGATTATACTTTTAAAAAGCCTTTTGCTGGTACGGTACATAATTATTACATAAGAAATGATGTTGCTGTTGCACGACTTAACGCACCTTTCTTGTTAAATGAATACATTCAGACTATTAAATTGCCAGATGGTACTACCAAATTGTGTCACAATGGTATAATATTTGGAAGAGAGCCAGTAAGCAGAACTAGGAAATGGAATAGGATCATGGAATATTCTTATGTGCATTCTAGGACTAGTATCCAAATTACTCTACAACCTGAAGTTCGTTGTAGCAGCACTGTTTTCTTCTCTGAGATAGAGTGGTATTATGATATGCCAATTATTGGAGATGCAGGTGGACCGTTTGTGTGTTTCTACAAAATGGAAGCTATTCAGTTTGGTATTATTTCGAATTATTACAATAATACAATAGAAGAGAGTGTTATAACACAATATGAGTCTGTAGATAAACATATGCGGTTTATTAAACACCATGTACCTATCATACTTTAAAAGCAATTTGTTCATAGAAAAGTTTATTGAGAAAACAGATAATACTTGTAATATAATTTAGTGCATCTTCCTTATAAGTAATAAAAAATTAAACTCAATCTCAAATGGTAGATAATATCAATGTAAAAAGTTTCTTTTCTGTATATTGTTGTGATTTTTAAGAAAAACATTTTCATGGAATTTCTTACTTATTGTATTAAGTTTTAATTTCTGTTGTGTTGTGTGTCAAATATATTTAGCATCCAAAATCTCATGTTAGGAATTCATAATTTATTTTTCCAGAATTTGTAACAAATGCTTTTTCAAAGATATTTCTATATTTGATACATACGAGACATCCTATACACAGATTTAGATTAATTTAAATTATATGCATTTTAAAACACACCTGGATTGCCTAGCTCTGCTTAAATATATTTTCGAAAACAATTATTCAAAATAATCATAGCAAGAGTTCTGTTTGCTTTTGTATCGCAAACATTAACTATTGTATTTTTTATATAAGAAATGTAAATATGATCTAAGGTAGTTATCAAACCTATTTTACAGAAAGTAACGAAATAATCTAATGTATCAATTTATTAAATATAAATGCAAATCTATTACCGTTTTCTTTGCTAGAGTTACAAGTTTCATCTTATCTAATAAAGATTATTTAGTGAATTCTATTGCTTTACATGTTATTGTAACAAAATTGATTAACGTCATCACCACAAGAGTGTACGAGGGTGGTCTGAAAAGTTTCCGACCTCAACGTGAAGATGGCAGCACTCGTAAATAAAAGCTACTGACTTTCGTTGTTCATCTGTTGACAGTTACTCACCAAAGTTTCAGCCAGTTTGGACGCGCAGTTTTTATGTAACAGTCGTTTGAGTGAGTTGATGTGAGTTTTTTTGTGAAAATGGACAAAATCGAGTATCGAGCTGTCATTAAATATTTGCTTTTGAAAGGCAATACGCCTTCGCAAATAAAAGATGAGTTGGATTCTGTGTATGGGGACTCTGCATCATCATTTACCACAGTGAAATTTTGGGCTGCTGAATTTAAACGTGGCCGTAAGAGCTTGGGAGACGATGAACGTTCGGGACGTCCAAAAACTGCAACTACCGACGAAAACATCGCCAAAGTTCACCAAATGGTGCTAGACGACCGCCGAATTAAAGTGAGAGAGTTAGCAGAGGTTATGAACATGTCGAAAGAACGTGTTTGTCACATATTAAATCAACATTTAGGCATGAGAAAGCTGTCCGCGCGTTGGGTGCCGCGTTTGCTCACGTTAGACCAAAAACGTGTTCGAATGAATATTTCCAACGATCTTTTGGCGCAGTTTAGGCGAAATAAATCCGAGTTTTGGCGCCGATTAATTACTGTAGCTGAAACTTGGATACACCATTATACGCCCGAAACAAAAATACAGTCCAAACAGTGGACTGCAAAGGGGGAACCGGCTCCAGAAAAAGCAAAAACTGTTTTTTTCGGCTGGGAAAGTGATGGCGACTGTTTTTCGGGATAGTCATGGAGTTATTTTAATTGATTATCTTCAAAAAGGAAAAACCATTACAGGAGCATACTATGCATCATTACTTGACAAGCTGAAGGCAGAACTTGCGAAAAAACGGCCACATTTGCAGAAAAAGAAAATCCTGTTTCACCAAGACAACGCACCGTCTCACACCTCAGCGGTTGCCATGGTGAAAATCCACGAATTACGGTTTGAACTGCTTGACCATCCGCCTTACTCACCAGATCTAGCCCCAAGCGATTTCTTTTTGTTCCCTCATCTAAAAATTGCGCTCGGAGGACAAAGATTTTCGTCAAATGAAGAGGTAATCACCTACGTGAACAATTATTTTGCGGAGAAAAATGCCGAGTAGTATTTGGACGGGTTACAGAGATGGGGGCATCGCTGGGAGAAGTGTGTAGAGTTACAAGGAGACTATGTTGAAAAATAAAAAAAATTTTCAGAAAAAATGTCTTGTATCTTTGTTAGGTCGGAAACTTTTCAGACCACCCTCGTATGGTAAGAGATTTTAGATATACTACACCACAAAAAACACTTCTTAGACAATGGAAACTAGCATACCATACATGTACATGATATAGGCCTCGTGCAAGTGAACTGGTGGGGCCTGATAATGACTTTGTGCATGTTTCGTATACTGAACTGACTAATTTCTAATATTTTTCAAACGTAAATAACACGTAATATTTGCTAACGGTAGCATGCACCAAAGTGGTATTTAAGACAGCTTTCCAAACAAATACATTTTGAAAGCTAGTATCCTAAGAAAAGGAAGAAGATTAGTTGGGTCACTTCATGTAATTAACGTCAAAGAAGCACAAGTACTGGCACTGGCATGTTCACGGTAATTGAAATTAAATTTCCTGAAATTAAAATTACATTTTGTTACCATTCCTGTGATTGAATCTACATTTTGTAAAAATGAAGGTACTTTTTCTGAAATTGTGATTGAAAGGGTAGAGTCATTACTCGTTAGGTAAATATCTCATTATATGCCAACAAGTAAAGTCAAACGGGTATAATTCTCAGGTCTATGTATGGCTGAAAGTCTGTTTGAATATTTTTGTCATGTTTTCCATATCATCTGCGTCCGATGTAAGTTTGCACAGTGTGTCTAGTGCCAACAGTGACCACAACAAATGATAAGACGTCGGCATCACAAACCCTGAATTTTCCGAATGAGATGCAACCCATTTGACACATAACATATAACAAAGAGGAGTTTAAGGGTCAATTTCGATTGCCAAAAGATTCTGTTCGCTTCTTTTTAGATTTAATTAGAAATGGTATCACACCTCTAACAGCCAGAAATAAATTTATATCTGCAATAAATCAATTACTTATCGCGCTTCGTTTCTATGCATGCGGTACCTACCAAATTAATATTGATGATCACTTTAATGTTTCCAAGCCACTGTATTCAGAATTGTACATAAAGTTAGCCATAATATAGCTAGACTTCGAAATATATTTATTATAATGCCAAGATCTTTGGAAAAACGACGGGAAATTTGTGCACATCCAAATAGAGTCTCATGGAGGAAATGCAGCTGAAGCCTATAGAAATAGAAAACGATAGTTTTCCTTAAATATTCAAGTAATTTGTGATGCCAATTTACATATAATGGATATAGTAGCAAGATGGCCAAGATCTTCACATGATAGTCACATTTTTGATAACTCGTTAGTAAGAGCTCGATTTGAAAATAATGGATTTGGTGAGACATATTTATTGATAGACAGTGACTATCCTTGTTGGATTTTTTGCATGAACCAGAAACAGAAGCTGAAAAAAAATATAACTCTGCTCACATGAGAACAAGAAACACAATTGAAAGAACATTTGGAGTGCTTAACACCTATGTCTGGCCTCTGCGTTCGGTGCAAATTGGGTACTGAAACTATAAAGTAGGCTTTTCTTTTCTACTTTTGTAACGCTAGATATTTTTAATGTAACGAAAATCTACTACTACTTACTAGCTTCAAAAACTACAAAAATGGAAACAAGCTGCAGAGATTAAATGTTGAGAAATCAACAATTCAATTTAAAAAACTCCAAAAACTCAAGGAATCATAGGCTTGAAATTTAGTTTTCTTTTTTTTCTCACCTTTTAGTCTTTCTACCAAGTATACACGCCAAATTACTGTACAATTCTTTTTGTTCAGATTCAAAAACTCAAGGGTAGAAATTTTTCTTATTGCACACTATGGGAATGGACACCCAAAACAGGGTTTCGATATCTCGCAAAAGACTCATCTCACCCATCTCTTACGTACTCCTATAAAGCCAAACTCAGAGTTCCCAAAAACAGTCTCTCTACTCTAATTTTCTGATTCCGGGCACCAAGGTCCAGAGATTTTTTTGGCATGCGTCCTCTTCTTCTATCAGGGATGGAAGGATAGTGCAGGGTCTCTATTGTGCCCCAGGAGGATTATATAACCCAGAAACGTCAAAATCAGGTGAATCGTTTTCAGGTTCTAGAAAATGGCCATGCCTGAAAAAGACCTTTTTCTAAATCTTAAAATTATCTGGACCAGTCAATTTCTGAAACCTACCTGATTCTAACTAGCCCGAATGGTGGTAGCTTTGCTGACATATAAATTTATTTATTTATTTATTTATTATTTTTATGCTAATCGATAAAACGTAGTTTAGTATGAGAAACTCAGTAAAAAATGATAAATCAGGCAATAGCGCGTTCTAAGGCTTTCGATTCTTGCGCTGTTGTATCTTACATCAGGAAAAATCTCGACCTAGTAGAAGACTTGAAAGCCTTTTTAGGTAAGAGTAATTGTTAACAAAAAACTATCTCTTCATAATTTACCTTAATCAGAATTCAAACTGAACTGAGAAGTCCGGGAAGTTCGAGAAATCTAAACTTAAGAATCTTTAAGAAACGATCATAAATATTAAGAAGATCAGAATGCATGCTCGACTCAAAATTAAGCCAATACAAAAATTACTAAAAATGTATCCACGGTTTTGTTTTTTCCCAAATAGTTGAACTAAGAAAAAAATCATTAGTCGAAAGAGATTGTTGTAATGCTTTCTTTGGCAAAAAAATCGTCTCCAGAGCTAGAAAACAAATTATGCTCTGATTTAACCTCAAGCTTTATACAAAACCTTTATTTCAGTTTGATTACTATTATCTACATACCGCATTGAAAGTAAACGCAAGAATCTCATCTGAAAGTAGCTTTCATGTAAACTTCATTTCATTCTCTTGATCGACTATATATCCTTGGGGACTACGTCAATGTTCTTTATTAAGTAAAAAAAAATTTAAAATTTACAAAATATTTAGAAATACTGCTTTAGAATCTCTATACCAAAGGAATTCATAGTTTTAGAAGTGAACATGAAATGTTACAACCACCGCTTGCAATGTTATCAGGGTTTGCTTTTTCTTTCTCAAATGGCGATGGGTGTGAAAGCCCATACAAGAACGGTTTGAATCATAATTAACTGAGCTAGTGTGATAGAGTGACAGCACATACGCAAAGCATAAGAATTACGATCTTCAACATACTGTACTGGTTTTAGGATCTATTTGAAATTCTTCTACGATTTGGTGGTTATTTAGGTTTTGCCATTTATCAGAGTGTGATGGTTGTGGAGATGAAGATGCGGCAACGCAGACAACTGAATCTTCTGAGCACGATGTTATTGGTGGATGGAGTTTGAAGCGATGATGTTTCAGAAGAAGGAGGTGGAACGGAAATCAAAGGAGATCGAGTTAGCCATGGACGTGGAATAGACATGGAACAATCATAGAATGGAGATACAAGTTGATTAATATTCAGAATGTCTATTGAATAATTTTACTGGATGTAAACAGCAAATCACTTCTTTCAAGAATTAAACTCACCATCTCGCGCAACTGGAGATTTGAGCGTGGTGCCAACTGCTTAGGGAGATCTCCTTTAGTTATGAATGTGATGTTTCTTGCACCTTTGGAACGTCAGGTACAGAAAACCTACTTGAGATGAAATAGTCGCAACCTGCGGTAAAGGTTCCAAATTTCAAGAAAGTAGACCAGTCTGGATAGAGTTAAGCAATGGCTGTAGCAAAACATATGTCCCAAAACACAGGGTAGTAACGGGCCTGTTGTAATCCAACATTTTTTCAATTGGATGGTTTGAAGATCCGTAGTAGAGATGCGGTCGCCTGGGTTTTAGGAGTCCCAATTGGGCTTAGTGGCAGATCAACTTGAGTAGAGTGACTATTAGACATCTTAGCCCTTTCGGGCAACAAGCAACACTGCCGCAGTATCTGACTAAATATAACTGGGCTTATATTACCCATTTTTAATGGTATGTAATTCTTTAAAAAAATAAATGCCATAGGAATGTATTCAAAAACCGAAAGTAAATTCTTTTTCTTTGATACAGGAAGTGTTGTTTTTGAGTTCGTCTTATTTTATCGTGGAGTTTAATCACGACAGATACAAGATGTTGGAAACTGTCCCATCCACCAGATTACCGTATCTGCCTTTCAGATAAGTAATTTATATCTCCCTATTTGTGCGCTCTGAGGCAGTTGCTTCACTGGTTTAAGTGCCCAGATCTTGTGATCTAACACCTACGGACTTTTTCCTTTGGGGTTATTTGAAAGAGAAGGTTTACCCCAAAAAGTATAACTAATGAAATCTTGGAAATTTTTAAAATCTAAACACGAGTATTTCTATTCTAGACTGTTATCTTTTTACTATATTCTCATTGATCATGTACGTGTCTGGTTAACAAACGATCGGATTACTAAAAAATGCTAGCGCCTCTTGCCAGACTAAGCCAGTTCTATAAGTAATCATCATCTTGTAAGTTCTTTTGATATTTGATTTATTTTTGTTTGTTTGTATAAGCTACCCTCTCATGACTCTGGTCTTGGAGCAAAACTTTCCAATTTAGTTTTTCTTTTTGAATCAATTGATCTAAATCAGTAGAAGCGCAACATAGTTATGAAACCGGTTTTTACTATTGAAGTTCTTCTTTAATGCAATGTTTTACGTGCACCAGTTGAACCATTGAAAACCTTGCATACCCAAAGAAAAGTATGGTTGGGAAACCTACGAGTAGAGGCATTTAGAAAATACTTTACCCAAAATATCACTATCATCTAATATAGGTATTTCCTAAAGCATTTTAAGGCAACAGACTTAAGCCATCTATTTTTTGCTGCAGCACAGAATGATGCAGTCGTGCTTGAGTAACTAAGCTTTAAACCATCGTCATTGGTAAACCTTTTCAAGGAATGAGACTATTACTTCAAAAAACCAAATCTAACCAACTAAACTTCCCAAACCCCAGTTGAAGTTGTGAAGAAACCTTGGCATTCTGGTCAAAGATCGTTTAAATCATAAAATTTAACCTAATGTGTAAAACTTCGATTTGTTGCCTAGATTGTAAAAGGCACTATTTATCATAATGAGTTTCTGTTTCAACTGCGTCTCATCACTAAATGTTTCAAGATGTTTTGCTGCTATTTTCTTTTTCAGGCATTGATGTGACTTTGTGACCTTGGATAAGAATAGCTACTTGTTAAGTAACTTCTCAGATCCTAATTCAAGTCTCTTTTAGAATAACCCTTGTCAACATTTTTGTCATACATAAATATCTAACCGATACCTTGCTTCTTGACCCAAGTTCATATGCAGATAAAATGCCGAAACAAAATCTCTCTATCAGTTATACAAATCTACCTCTGCTGGATTTATATTTATTTTTTTTATTATCTCTAGTTACCAACAAAATTGCATTACGTAATTATCCAATTATCTAAGAGAGCCCCTTTCACTTTGTTGTCATATAAATCCTTATTTCATCTGAGGCGTATATGTATCAGTTCAAATTGGTTATAAGAAAATGTAAGTAAATTTGATGCTTTCAAAAGTGAACAAGTTATTCCTTCTGATTTCTGTAAGTTTTTTCATTTTTACAAAAAATGTGTTTGGAAAGACAAACAGGATTGCTGGAGGTAAAGAAGCCGAAAAGGGACAATTTCCATTTTTCGCACAGCTTATAGTTGGACAAAAACTGTAAGTTCTTAAATTATCTGCACTACCAACTCGCTATGTTAACTATTTATCTACAGTGAGAACCAAAGTCTCGAACTTTCTCGATGTGGAGGAACTTTAATTCAACCAAAATGGATTCTCACAGCAGCACATTGCTTTAACAGTTCTACTGTGGTACCTCCTGAAATGTACGAGAAAAATCTTGTAAGAGCATTTATGGGTTCTATAAAAGTCATACACGCGATGGACGATAAGAATTTTATAATTCGAGATGTCAAAAAGGCATACCTACATACTAATTATTCTTACAAATATGAAAATGGTTCCGATTACGTAGCCAACGATGTTGCTCTTGCACTTCTTAAAAAACCTTTTTCGTTGACCCTATACGTTAGAACTATACAGCTACCGGACGAATCAACAAAACTATGTGAATCTGGAGTAGTGATTGGTGGAGGATCCGTAGGGTTTGCTAAAGAAAAGGACAAGATTATAAAGTACGCTTTCGTCAATACTTTAAATATTGACCAAATAAGTGTAAAACCGGTTTTGAGGAATCGTACAGTTTTCTTTAGTGAAATAAGACAGTTTCAAGGCCATCCACTAAAAGGAGATTCAGGAGGCCCTTTTGTGTGTAGCGGCAAAATAGGACCTATTCAATATGGAATTATTTCTAATATTTATAACAACACAGAACAAGAGACACTAATAACAGAATATGAATCAGTAGATAAATATTTGGGATTTATTAAATCAATTCTAGCAAAGCGTGTTATGAGAAGTGAATATAAAAAACACCAATCGCAAAGAAAGAGGGTAATCCCTAGAAATAATTCAAAAATATTGAGTACGATTTCAAGAACGTCAAGTGCAGTTACGCTTTCTTGTGTATCATTTCATATCGCACTTCCTTTACTGTACAAACTATAAGAATAAAATACGAATCTTCTTTAATAAAGATCACTTTTTATAAATTTAAATCTTAAGGGCTTTTTTTGTAGTCTCTTAGTCTCTAAATTAAACCTATACTGGTTTTGCAAACAGCAAAGCTGATTTCAAATTGAAGATATATCAGTGGCATACATATTACTTTATAAATCATCTACACTGTATCAAATTAAATTTGAAAAATAATGATGTCAAATATTTATTTGTGCTCACTCTTATCACTTCAGATAGCAACCGTAGCTCAATGGACTACAATCTCTCAAGACATATAACTTGATGTCTAGCATTTTAAATAACACATAAGTTAAAATACAAAATCTTGTCATTATGTCTCTGTGTTATTTAGAATATTAAGAGGAATGGACAAACCCAGCAGCATATCACGATCCTTTCAGGTGCAGTGTCTTTTTATGCCCTTTTTATAAAGATCAACAGATACGCCGCTATGTCATTGAAGTGTTCCTTTATATCTAGAGTTGGTATTTCAGATAAAAGAAAGATCGATGTTCTTGGAGAACAAACAAGTCACAAAATCGTTTGTGAAGGATTATGTCTAAGGTGTCTTTAACTATGAATCTGGTAATGTAAATTAATAGTAATCACACGCGACATTTAGCAACGTCCAGATTTTCCAAGTTATCAAAAAAAAGCTCAAATTAGTTGTAAGTTTACAGAAACGTTGACTATCTCCAATCAGCTCTTTGCGTTTCATTTTAGTCTAGTGATGTCTAAGATGAGGTACTTCTGGTTCTTAAGCATAAATGTGCAACATTCTTAAAATAGATCACCGTACACAGCACCATAGCGTAATTCAACTACTCACGAAGAAACGTCCTCTGCACCACAGTGCAAACAATATTGGCAGCCACAGAGAACAAATTAGCATTTTCAAGGATCCTCAAAGGAGGGGCACCAATCTAAAGAGTCAAAAGGGGCCTAAAACAGTTTTCACTTCACTTCTATGGTATTCTCTTTAAAAATTTCCGATTTCATTTCTATTCTGTTTGGTCCTATCTTTACAATACCAACCTTCTTACAGTGTTCACTATTCAGAGTTAGCTTATTGATTCCCAAAACATATCTCATTTCCCTCCTATTAGCTGTAACTGGAAAAGACACTAATTCTGGAGGTTTCAGTCTGTTTGGTCCTATCTTTACATTACCAACCTTCTTGCAATGTTCACTATTCAGAGTTAGCTTATTGATTTCCAAAACATATCTCATTTCCCTCCTATTAGCTGTAACTGGAAAAGATACTATTTCTGGAGGTTTCAGTCTTTTGTCAAAGACCTAGGAGTTAAATAGTAACAATGTTCTATATCAATCATTTC
Source organism: Ignelater luminosus (assembly GCA_011009095.1). Taxonomy (NCBI): domain Eukaryota; kingdom Metazoa; phylum Arthropoda; class Insecta; order Coleoptera; family Elateridae; genus Ignelater; species Ignelater luminosus. The sequence continues at coordinate 71,066 of VTPC01090647.1, read as the reverse complement.
TACAACAAAACCAAGCAGAAAAAATGAAAACAACAAAAAGATTATATTGAAAAGCTAACTAACATCCCATAACTGTAAACTTACAAACATGTAAGAAAGACTGTTAACAGGAGTTATTCAAAAGTAACCCGAAGGGCCTTTGTTCTATGGGGCTTTGATAATTGTACAGTCCTTTTAGATGTCTATGTATCTATCAATGCACCAGTTCAGCTGTTTTTCTTTACCAATAATGATGGTAGGCAAAGTTTGCAATTGAGAAGTCTCAATAGCTCATGATACTAACTATTTAATTTGGTTTCTCCATCTAGATAGCTTATTTGAGTCCAGTCTTATGACAACTCTGTCAATATTTCTCCATGTACAGCTATAGGAATTTTTCCCATCCATGAAAAAAAATATTTTATTTAGTTGTTTTAACGGTTTTAATAGAGAATGTTCATGGGACAGCGGATAAGATTGATGGTGCACGGCCAATCAAGAAAGAACAGTTTCCATTCTTTGTAGAAATCCTCCTAATAGACGATAAAAAAATGTAAGTATACTAAAAAGAGTCATTCATAATCAGCAAAGTCTTATTGTCAGAAGAGCAATCTCTAGATAATCTCTTTTCTGCACAGTATTGGAAACTATGACATTCAATTTAATCGTTGTGCAGGAACGCTCATACACCCACAATTGGTGCTTACAGCAGCACATTGCTTCAACAAAATGGCAGTGACATCAGCTTTTATGTTTAAGGAAGAGTATGTACAAGCAGTTATGGGCGCTGAAACAGTATTGCAGCTTACTGAATACAATAATGATTCATTTCGTTCTGTTCGAAATGCTTATGTTCACAAAAAATATTTTCACAAAAATATTAATGGGTTTGATTATTTCAAGAACGACGTAGCAGTTGCTCAACTAAACGAACCTTTTATACTAAACAAGTTTATTAAAACAATAAAATTAGCTAGTATAAGGACAGGGCCTCTTTGTATAGAAGGAATAATAATTAGTGAGGGACTGGTTGATCAAACAGGAAGAATAGAAACTAGTTTGAAGTTTGCTGACGTACGTGTTAGGACCATAGAGGAACTTGAAACAAAACCCATCATTGTTAGCAGTACAATGTTTTATACAGAAATAAAGTGGTATCGTGGTAATCCGCTGCGCGGAGGAATAGGAAGCCCATTGGTATGCTCCTTTAACAAAGAGTTTGTTCAGTATGGTATCGCTTCAAGTTATTACAATAATTCTAGAGAGGAAACTGCTGTAACACAGTACGAATCAGTGTATAAACATTTTAGATTTATTGAACAATACGTAGATTCTATTTTTTTAAATAAAACTAGAAAAGAACTGCAAAAAGTAAAGAGTGGACAATCAGTGTTTTATTCAGATTTTAAAAATTTATTCATACTACATTTATTAATCCTGTTACATAACATACAGAGTATAAAATAAAATATTAAACACAAAATTGTGGAACTTGTTTCTTTTTCTATTGCTGAAGACCCAAATTCTTAGTAAACCCAATAATTGTAGCAGTAGATAAAAATCCAGGGTATCTCGCAGAACTGTAGCAAATGATGCCAAAATAGGTCTTTTCGCTGAAGTATATTTCACGTACAGAAATTGTCAAGCAGCTATTAATACCAAGGAAGATAGATAATCCAATGCAAATCAGTTTACAGAAAAGGTTTTCAGAAAAGAACTAAAAGTTTTTAAAAATGTGTTATTTGTTAAAATACCAAAAAAAATCTATCACAAAAGCTGTAAGGTAGTACCTTCCGATTCCCCCGAACCTACTTTCAGTCCTACAGTTATACATTTCGATTTGACATGTCTCAGCTACAGAGAACTCTTTGTGTAATTAGAATTGTTTTGATTTTGATAAATAACGAAGATACAGTCAAAAGTTAACGTGTCTGCAGGATTGATAACTCCGTAACTTAGACGAATCAACCATAAATGTTGTTTTAAAAAAATATATATACATTCTGTATAAGAAACTAACCCTATTCTAGCTCAGAAATATGCTGTGTTGTTTGTTCATTTCACAGACACCCTATATACAGCCTGTCCATTATATCGCGTTACATACTTACAGACAACTTAGATTGCATGAGCAGATATTGTATAGAAGGACTTTCTAAATAATGAAAAAGATCTTCATTACTTGGAAAGGAAATCGACAATTTATTGATGAACAATATATATTTGTCATTATTGTTTATTTAAAAAATAAAGAGTTATCAAAGGTTACCTACGAAACTTCATTATCTTCAATAAATGCTGTCTATGCCTACCTATGTAATGCAATAAAATGGGCAAACTGCTCTAATAATAGAGATGGAAGAATGTGGTAAAATGAAGGCAAAACGAATTTTTGTTAAACTTATCAGTACTCAAAAAACCAAAGCTACAAGAATTTCGTATGGTTAGCACACCAATAGTGCGTTTAAGTACTACAAATATCGCCCTCTCACAATCTATGTCTTTCCGAAAGTTTCATTTCTTGTTGTAGCCGATCGCAAATACTGGTTTTAGTGGTTGTTTTTGTAGGGAATAACTATTATTTTCTAATTGTGTAGTTGCAGAATAATAAGGATAAAAAAAGTCAACGGTTAAAAATAGAACTGTGTGTTCTATATTATTATACAGGGTCGCTAAAAAGTATAGAAACACGCTATCCCTGCGGAAAAGGTAAGAGATAGACAAATGAAATTTGGAGAGCTTAAAGTAGGTATGTTGTGCCATATTTTGCGAAGGTAATTAAAAACAAATCTTCAACTGTTTTTCTGTACGACCGCCATATTGAGTTACCCGTGAAACAGAAAAGGAGGCAATGGAACTAAAAAAATGATGTGCGATTATTTTATAAGTAATTAGCCCGTTTTTTAGCGTGGGCCCCATTTGGGGATCGTTTCTTTTTATTCTGCTGGCAACACCAACTTGCGAGTTGTAATATATTTTAAGGTTATGTGTCATTAAGAAAGTGTGCTTCTTTACGTAGGGATAAATTTTGTAACTTTTCGTTATTATTTTAAGTAAATAATAATCATTAAAGTTGAATTTTACTGGTAAGTTGCTCGATATTTCATTTATCAAATTTGTGCGTGATTTTTTAACGATAAATATCTGAAATATTTACTTTTTTCATTTATAAGTAATACATACATGTGTTATAAGTAAGGTATTCATAATTTTAATTGTAAAAAACATATTACGTTTTTTTCTTATAAAAAACAAAACGAGCCTCAATAGGGGCTCACGGTAAATGGCATGTATTGTAGTGTTCGTTTCTATTTCAGTGTCATTATGGGCAGCAAAAGATTTTTATCATTAAAGGATCTGGAGAAATACATGGATGAATGTGATTTTGATGATACGGAAGAGCCAAGAGATTGTGTGAACATAGTTTTGTTGCCACCTGATGATGTGGATGGTTTGTCAGAGGAAGAAGATTTGGACGAAAATATATTGCAAGATACTGTTCCCAATGATGTTCCAGGACCCATTGAAATACATGGCATTCCATCGAATGAAGCTCCGCAAAACAAAAAAATTAAAAAAGATAAAATATCATCTAATTGGCAAAAGGAGAGAGCATCATTTACTGCTTATGATTATAACAGTGATCAATGCGAGCGGCGTAGATTGAATATAATAACCAAACTGATGGGGAAATCCCCCGTTGAAGTATTTGAACTCCTCTTTGATCGTGATATTCAAGATGCAATTGAAAGGAACTGTGTGCTATATGCTGCTCAAAATAACCAACATCAATTTACTTTCTCCAAAGAGTGTCTGAAAAAGTTTTTAGGCATTCTCTTGCTGACAGGATACCATTCTCTACCACAAACACAAATGTACTAGTCAGAAACGGAAGATTTAAATATTGGAATTGTTAGAAACTGTATGCCGCGTAATAGATTTATGGAGATAAAACGGCATTTACACTTCGCAGATAATACAAATATACCTATAAGAAATGGACTCAAAGACAAGCTTTTCAAAATTCGACCAATTATTGATGCACTAAATAATAATTACATGCAGTTTGGTGTCTTTTCAAATAATATAAGCATTGACGAACAAATGGTGCGGTATTATGGTCAACATTATCTGAAACAATTTATTATAGGCAAACCTATCCGCTTTGTATTCAAACAATGGGCTATGTGTTGCCCCAAAACAGGCAGAAATTTATGAAGGAAAGACTGGCAATACTCAAAATTCAATAAACGGATTGGGTATATCTGTGATACTGAATTCAGTTGATAGAATTGCACATTCCGAACAACACTGTTTCTACTTCGATAACTTTTTCACCAGTTTTGAGTTGATGAGGGTACTAAAAGATAAAAATTTTCGTGCGACGGGAACAGTTAGATACAATAGAATGAACAAATATCCGATAAAAAATGAAAGTGCCATGAAAAAAGAATACCGGGGAGCATTTGATTATAGTTTTGATAAAAAAAAATGAAATCTTTGGTTTAGTACGGAAAGACAATAATATTGTAAAAGTTCTCTCAAATCATCAGGAAGTTTTGTCATTGGATAAAGCGTCTAGATGGTCTTGAGCAGAACACAAGCAAGTGTCGATAGTTCAGCCAAATGCAATAGCTCAATACAACAAGGAGGGTGATCACAAGAGCTTATTTGACAATACACTCATTGTCGGACCTAGAGTTTTCTGGTCGTCCTTCTTATAACATCAGTGCATAAAAGCGTGTTCCTGATGCTGTGATGAAGGATCCAGCAGGGCATTATTTAGAGAGGACTCTGGAAGGAAAACAACGAAAATGTGCGATTTGTAAAAAGAATGTTAGAAAACAATGTATAAAATGTGATGTAGGATTACATGTGGAATGTGTAAAAGAGTGGCATAGCATGTAATTTTATATATTGCATTTGTTATTAGTTAATAATTATTTTATTTTATTTAAATATGAACATACAGTCTTACAACAATTATTACATTACATAATGTAGACCAAAATTATGACACGCCATTAACCGTCAGCTCCAAATGGGGATCATGAAAATTATCAATAAAATGTCAGTTTTTCTATTTTAATTCGAAAAAGTTCGTGTTTTATTTTTATTTTTATCCTAAAACCCAAGATAATACGGAAGGAAAAATAAAAAAAAAATTGGTAAAAAACTGGTTAAAGTAAAAGAAAACCGTGAAAATTCTGCCCTTAGCCTACTTATTTAAAATAATAGATGGATGCTAGAACAAACTAAAAAGGTGGAATAAGACCAAATAGTGAGGAATTGATAATAACAAAAACACAATATAATTTTATAAGAAATGTTCAAAACGCAATGCGTTAACTTCGTGGTAATGAAATAATCTCTTTTGAAATGTTCGTAAGGAATTTTGCAAATAATCGGGGGGAACTACTTGTATTACGAATCTGTCCTTGAAGTTAAGAAATCCTTGACAAAAGAATAGCTATTATCTCCAAACCCTTTCAAGATATGTATAGCAATCCTTATATTATTGAATTCGCCTTTAAAATCCCTATCGAGATATAGGGTCATATACAGGGTGACCCGTTTAAAGAAATTCAAGATGGCGGCCGTACAAAAAAACAATTGAAGATTTCATCTTAATTCTTCTTGCAAAACATGACAAACAATGCCTACTTTAATATCTCCAAATCTCATTTGTCTATCTCTTACCGTTTTTGCGGGGGTAGCGTGTTTCCATACTTTAGTGATCCTGTATGTTTAATGTAAAAGTAAATAAATCAAAATAATAAGATTAAAATATTCAATAGGTTATGGACCCAGTATATGCCAAAAAGCGTAAAGAATACATAGAAGAGGTGGAAGCAAAATGGAATCTCAAGATTCATAAATTAAAATGCCATAATAGTGGTAATACACCAGCGAATACTTGAAGAGGTGGTGCAAGAATAGAAGATCTGTCAATATAAACTTATTTGGATGCGAGGCATATGCTAAAACGCATTGACAACTTCAAAAGTAAAAATGATTGCAGAAAACCTACAAATTTGTGGCATATGTACTAAATGGTCACAACTATGGGATGAAAATCAAAGAAAAACAATTACATCCAAAGATATTTATAGTCTTCAATAAAAAGAAAGAATCAAATCGAGAACAAAAAAATTTAAAGTTATATGAAATAGTATCAGAAGAAGATTCAGAGAAATTGAAAGAGCATAGAGAAGACTTAAAACAGTATGGAAGGGAAGAAAAATAAAATTTAGGCGAAGATAAAACTGAAGTTCAAGAATTCAAACAAGAAGAGAATTCACTAGTAAACAAATTAGAAAACCATCACAAAAATTTGAAGGCTATATGTTATTAACATATACGAAGAAGCCACTGTAGGTCCTGATAAAAATAGGTGGTTGCAAGCAACTAAGGAAGAAAAGGAATCGTTTGAAGAAAACGGTACATGGGTTTATATGAATAAAACAGAAATTAAAAGAGACCAGGAATTATAGAGCAGTAAGTGGGTATTTAAAATAAAAGATGACAGAACGTATAAGGCCAGATTAGTAGTAAAAGGGTGTGAACAAGAAGCCGGAATAGATTATAATGAGACTTATAGTCCAGTTATAAATGCATTGAGAGTAGTATTAGCACATCAAAGCTGTTTGATATAAAAACAGTTTTCCTATATGCTAAATTAGATAACCTTTATATGTTACCACCAGAAAGCAAACCTCGAGCGGGGGTCGTCAAAGGCGGCTCGAACGAGGGCAAAGCCCGAGCTGGGTCCGCCAAAGGCGGCCGTCACAAAACACGAGCGAGATAAAACACAACGCAACAGTGTCACTAGCTCGTTCCTCCCATACTTCATTCCCACCCTGCCATTTACTTCCCTCCTTTTTTTGTATATTTATTAAATATTCCCAACCGCAAAGCCTCGCGTCACTTCTTTACCCCCAAAAGTCATCGAGCACACCAAAGTAACTTATAAAAATGTTATTGTTCATAGGTAATCAGGACACTGTTAAGATATAATTAAGATTGGAATAAATAATCGTAGGAGCATAGATATAAGATACCATTTTATTCAGGAGAAGATAAGAGAGAATTTAAAATGTGTCCAAAAAAAACTGCTTGCCATAGAGATGTTGCCAATATTTACATCCATCTACTGTCATCTGCTTATAAGATAAAGTTAGCCTGTAATCAATCTTGTTTTTGATGAAGTCTATGCTACTCGAAAAACAGTACTGTTAAAGTGGTTGCCTACCATTTCAAAATTTTAATTGATGAAAAATCAGAATTTAATTAAAAACAAATAAAACTCAATAAAGGTAGTGAAAGAATACGGTAAAATACTAATTTTTTTAATTTCAAATTTATTGCAACATTAAATAAGTTAAATAAATATTTTTTTCCTCGCCTTTACAATGTTTTATATAAAATTGACAAAAATAAAGATAAACAATTTATTACCATCTTCCTAAATACATCAAAATTGCGAAACAGCAACAAAACGCCCATACAGAAAACAAGGAATTCCACAATAACAATTAAGCAATAAGATATAAGTTAATGCATACTGATAACAATACAAATACTTAAATAATTACAAACAGTGGTAATTTACTTTTACATAATGTGTTCTACATGACCACCGTTATTATTATAGCAGCCATTTATCCGTTTTTTCATATTTTCAAACACATTTTCCAGCTGTTGCTGCGTAAAGTTTCGAACAGCATCTCTAATGGCATCATTTAGCTCATCAATTGTATGGATATGTGTACGAAAAACAACATTTTTCAAATGCCCAAACAAGAAAAAATCAAGAGGAGTGAGGTCAGGGGGACCATGGTGGCCATCGTCCACTTATAACATCATAATGGAACTCTCACTCAGGGAAATGTTCGACAAATTCTTCGATGCAAGAAGCAACAGAATACGTCCATACACCATTGCGATTTCGTTGTTTTGAAGAGTTGAAGAGTATGATAGTTTAGAATTTATAAAGTGTATGTAAAGAAAATAATAATTAAGGGAAGGTGTAGGAAATAATTATTATTTTCTAATTAAGTTGGTAGTAAAAGTTAGTATGTTGGTAGTAAAGTAGTGTCAAGTAGTCGTAGAATAATCACAGTATATATACACATTCAGTAGGGATAGGTGCTGTCGGCGCCTTTGAAGTTCATATAGCAAAAAATGAGAAGTCGTCGGCGGTCCTTCAAAATAAATCGTACAGATGGCACTACCAATTCTTGGCGGTTTTTAACTGATTTTAAAATTTTAATCTACAAGACGAGAAACTACATTATAGCTTTTAAATTTCAAATTAAAACAAAATAATTTCGAAATAACCAACTACAGTTGAAACAAGAATACAAATATTAATAAAATAAAAAATAATTTATTGCAACAAAAAATTATATTCTTAAGAACTACAATTATAATTATAAAATTTCTAATGCTTTAATACTTAAAACTATAGATGCCGCCAAATAATTTGTTTTCATTTAATTTCTTGCCCTGGTATTTCCATAGCATTTATAAAAAATTAATTAATAGATGCCTCACTTGTTTTATGAAGTCGAAATTTTACAATAGAACTTAACCTCAAATAGCCGAAAACAGCGCATACTTCGCTATTAAAGAAAAGGTTTGGATGTTGTATACTTACTTGTTATAAATTTATAATCCAACCATAATCACTTGCAAGTAAAAGACAATTAACACACGATAAAAAAATAAAAATTAGAAAGAATTTATTTTTTAATTTTGTAAACAAAAGTAAAAACGATAAAAACGTACCGTCATCTAACGAAGATTTTATGAAGGACCGCTGGCGTACTAGAAAATTATTGTCAAGGTGGGGGTAGCTAGTTGACACTACTGAATGTGTATATATACTGTGGAATAATAAGGAAGAAAAAAGTCAACGATTAAAGATAGAATTGTGTTCTATAATATTAAATGTTTAATGTAAAAGTAAATAAATAAAAATAATAACATTAAAATATTCAACAATTTTTACACGTTTTTATACGGCACGTGGCAGTTCAGTTTTATTATTATTAGTATCAAAAGAAATGGGGATCATTTTGTCAAAGCCGTTTTGCTTGTTTCGGTTGATCTTACAAAGCCTGTGGCAGTATAGTATTTTCGAATAAAAACAGCCTGAAAGGCGCAAATGTGGTTATCAAAGAAGATTTGACACACAAAAGGTTTGAATTATTAAAAACTGTATCTAATACATTTGGTTACCGATAACTCTATAGTTCACTCTATATCGGACTATAAAGCAGTTTATTGTCAAATCAAAATGTCTTTAACTAAATATATTCATAAAATGATTCCGGAGTTTCAAATACGATTTATTTCGAACAGATCTCCTTGGCTGACTGACAATTTAAAGGTAATTATGAGAGAGCGTGACATGTTTAGATTCTGCAGATAGTTACTGCATGCAAAAGGTACAAAATTGGTGCTGTCGATTCATATACAATTTGCGTAAATATGCTCACGTTTCTCATAAGCTTGTGGACTTTGGATAGCTTAATATAGAAAATCGCTGAAGATGTCAGCTATGATCTTCTACACATGCTCTACCAAGCTCTGCTTACAACAAAACACTCTGTTTCTCTTTATTTTGAGTTGATACCTAGGTATAATCTACATGACTTATATACCCGCCAAAACACTCTACTTACATTCCCTCATCATGGAACTTTGCTTCTTCGGAAAGGTTTGCCAACTTCATTGTTTCTATTGTGCAACATAACCTCAGATGTGCTTCAAAATCGTGTTTGTTTTTTGCCAGTTTCACCAAGATTGGATTAATTTTCTTTACCTCCGGCCACCTAATTGTGTCGTGTGAGTAATTTCCTTCGTGTTGATACCAAAAACCTGCTCTCAAAACGGCGCTTGCCTAGGGGTAGCTATATCGAACAATTACCCCTTTCTGCTCAAAAGTATTTAAAAGAGCATTCCACATTTATTTTGCTCTATGCTTGCCTTTAATGCACTCAAGTGACTGGCAGCTATAGACAGTAATTATTGATTTGCATTTACTGTCTTTTTTTAAAAACTCTCAAATTTGCTTGGGCTTAACTGCTTTTGTAGCGGCATCATTACTGTCAATTATATTATAAGAGCTATCCATTCTATCTAAACATTCTGAACAGTTCTTCTCTTCCAGTAAAACTCGCAATCTAAATTTTTAGTTGTCGAGATTATTATCGTCAAATGAAGATATAGTATTAAAATATCTTAAATATTTTCCCATTTATCTTCAGTAACGAATTTTTACAGTTCATGTTCTTCTAAGTAATACTTCTATCCTAAATCTACAGCTGCTGAACTATTGCCATCGAATAATGGCACTTTATACTTTTCATCCTCCATATTCCAAAAATGCCTATACCTTCTTCCTTGCGACTGTCACAACTAACGTATTTTCCATTTTTTAATACCTATCAAGCCAATACCTCTAATACTTGTAATCTGGGCCCATTACCTATTAGATTTTCTAAATGAAGATTGCAGATTACACAATAACAACTAAAAATTGTAATTTTCTAAAGTACAAATTTACAAATTACAATTCCTTTTCCAAAATAGAATAAACTATAATAATATCAACAACATTTTTTTTGTTAACTGTCTTTATTCACATTATGTTGTAATATACATAGTGAACTCAAAGTGTATGATTGTACACATTTTTTAACATTAATGTGATAAGAATATTTAGTTGTGTAAGTTGGATAAGAATGGTTTAGTTGTGTAAGTTGGCTGAACTAATTATTATTGTATCTTGATACTTATAAAAATTAATGTTTCTTATTAATTCCAAATGTGTTGTAGTATTATTACATCTGTTTATAATTAAAAAGTTTATATATCAGGTTATGCCGCTCAGACGTGAAAAGTGAACTGATTAATTTGAAAATTTCAGATAAAAAAAAGTTTGTTGTGTTTTTGTCTTAACCTCAATGTTTTCGTCGTGTTTGTTGTGCTCCAGTTTTCGTTTATTGTAATCAATGATAATAACAATGTCTACAACTAACACTGTTAATGCTGTTCCAATATTAACAGCAACGAATTTCAATAATTGGAAATTAAGGATTTTATCAATTTTAAAGAGAGATCAGTGTGCCGATGTAATCGATGGTGTAGTTCCCACAGATCCGGATAAAAAGAAAGAATATGAGGTAAAAGACGCCAAAGCACAAGCAATTATAATTCAAGGAATTACAGATAAACATCTAGATATAATTAAAGATTGTGACACTGCAAAAACTCAATTAGATGCATTAAAAACTGTTTTTGTGAGAAGTAGTTCTTTCACAAAATTAAAATTATGGCGTAAACTTTTCAATTTAAAATCAAAAGGAACTGATAGATTGGAAGATCACTTTGTGAAATTTGATACCATTATAAGAGATCTCCAAGATCTCGGCTCATCAGTTGATGAAACCGATCGTGTCTGTCACCTCTTATTATCGTTACTACCACAGTATGACACTGTGATAACTGCAATTCAAACACTAACTGATGTTAAAATGGACTTCGTCAAAGCTAGATTGTTGGATGAAGAACTAAAATTAAAAGATAAAAATACTAATACTATTAAAGATCATTCTGAAGTAAGTTTTAAAGCTTCAAATAATAATTATACATATGTATTTTCCGCGTGGTGATAGATCTCGGTATAATTACCAGAATAATTTTCGAGGACGTGGAAGAGGAAGAGTACGCAGCAGAGGCAATTTTTCACGTTATCCTGCTAAGCCTCAGGCTAACTTGGCAAATAAAATAATATTTTGCTATATGCTGCTAATGCATGCAATCAATCAAAATTATCTCAGAATGCCTTGGTTCTTGATTCAGGGGCAAGTAACCATTTTTTGAAATAAGAATTACTGCCATATATGAAAAATGTAATTAAACTAGAAAACAAGCTGAATATTAACTTGGCAGATGGAAAAGTTATTACTGCATCCTTTAAAGGAGACTTGATAGTAAATTGTCAGGGCAAAATATTAACAATAGAAGCTCTTATTGTTCCAAATATTAAGCACAATTTACTGTCTCCTTCAAAAATTGCTTCTAGAGGTTCGAAAGTTGTAATAAGAGAAAATGATGCTGTTATATGTGGTCAAGGTTTTAAATTAGTCTGCAAAAAATTCAATGGAGTGTATATTCTTCAAGTTGACAATTTTAAGAACGAGAATTATTGTAATGTGACAATAGAAAGTGGCGAGCTGTGGCACAAGAGACTTGGTCATCTTGGGAAGGATGGACTTGTACAATTGGGTCTGCCCTATCCTGAAAAAGTGTGTACATCCTGCATAGAAGGCAAAGCTTGCAGATTACCCTTTTATAAGCAAGAAAAGAGTTCACAGTGCATAGGGGACTTGATCCACTCTAATATAAGCGGTCCCGTCACTCCTTCAACTTTATATGGTGAAAGATATTTCCAGGTAATCTTGGACGACGATTCTCATTTTGTAATAGTTAAATTATTAAAGAATAAGTCAGAAGCAGCTGACAACTTAATTTCATACATTCGTACAATGCAGACACAATTTGGTATTACTCCTAAGAGGGCAAGAATGGACAATGAAGGGGAATTTGTGTGTAAATATTTCCAAAACTTTGCTGATAAGAATGGTATACGGTTAGCATATATACAATTAGCCACTCCCCTCAGATGAACGGCAAGGCTGAACGCCTAAACCGGATTTTGTTAGACAAATTAGGTGCTAAAATCATTGATTCAGGAATACCAAAGTATCTATGGGATGAAGCATTAAAGTGCACCGCCTATGAATTAAACAGATCCCCCACTTCAACTTTAAATCGCGGGAAAATTCCTTCAGATTTATGGAATGGTAGAAATGATTTGAACAAATTACGAGTTTTTGGTTGCCGTGCCTGGCATACGATCATTGCCAAGGAAAGTAAACTAAATCCCAGGGCAGTTTGTGCAGTAATGGTAGGGTACTGCGGAGGTGGATATCGGCTATGGCTTCCGGGAGAGAAGAAAGTTATTAGATCTCGAGACGTAAGGTTTGATGAAACTGTTATGGAATACTATGCAAAAGAGAAAGCCAATGAAAAACGGGTAAACGAGCCAGAAGTAAGGTTTTTAGTCCCTCCTATTTATGATCCTCCTGAAATTACAAATGAAGAACCAGAAAAATGTTGTTGAAAACAATAATGAAACAATTGAAAATAATGAGAGTAGTAGTAGCGAAAGTGAAGAAGAAGGGAAACCAATAAGAGAAATAAAGCAGCCTGGTTACCTTAAAGATTACGAACTTTTTACAGGATATTGTTTTGTTACTGCCTCAGAAAAACATGTGCCAAATTCATATGAAGAAGCCTGTAAATCAGAAGAATGGAGAGAAGCGATTCAAAACGACTTGGATTCTCATAAGAAGTTAGGTACGTGGAATCCTTCAGATTTGCCCCCCGGCAAAACAGCAATTGATACTCGCTGGGTATTTAAGATAAAAGAAGATGGTTCGAAGAAAGCCAGACTAGTGGCAAGAGGGTTCCAGGTTCCGAATGAACCATATGAATTTTTGTATGCACCTGTATGCAGAATACCTACAGTTAGACTATTGACCTCAACGGCAGGCCAACATGATTGAAAATTGAAACAAGTAGACGTGCCAACGGCTTTTTTAAATGGCGATCTAGACACTGAAGTGTACATAAAAGTACCAAAGGGTTTAGTATGGGAGTCAAAAGTTTTAAGACTGGATCGTTCATTGTATGGACTCCGAAATTCTCCGAAGTGCTGGAATGAAAAATTTTCAAAAGAAATGAACAAGCTTGGATTCAAAAGTTCAATGTATGATTATTGTCTCTATTTTAAAAAGAATGTTAATTTAGTTTTGTTTGTGGACGATGCTATGATAATAGGTGATGATTGTGAAGTTATTGAACTGCTAAATAATTTACAAAAAATATTTAAAATAAAGAATCTCGGGGAACCGAAATCGTTTATTGGTGTGCAGATTGATCATACTTCAGATGGAATATTTTTGTCTCGGTTTAATATGATAAATCGATTGCTTAAGGAATTTAGAATGGAAAATTGCAAAACCGTTTCAACTCCAATGGAAGCAAATTTTAGTACAAAAGATGCTCCGATAAAGACAGAAATTCCTTATAGAAAGCTAATATGTAGTCTGATGTACTTATCTGTGACTACAAGACCAGACATAGCATTTGCTACATCACTGCTAAGTCGCTACTTAGATACTCCTACTGAAGAGATATGGAAAGCTGGTAAACGCATTCTTCGCTATTTAAATACAACCAAGAATTTTGGACCTACGTTTACCAAGGGCAATCCCGTTCTAGAAGGCATGTGTGATGCAGGTTGGGCCGGAGACGGAGCTACAAGGAAGAGTGTTAGTGGTTTTGTCTGCTATAATGCTGGCAATCCAATCGCCTGGCATTCAAAAAAGCAAACCTGTGTCGCATTATCATCTATGGAAGCAGAATATATTGCGGCAGGCTTAGCGGCTCAAGAATTGGTTAATTTACGTGGAGTGCTCTCAGAATTAAATAATGAAACAAGTGAAGGTGTAGTGCTAAAAATAGATAATGTTAGTGCAATTTCGCTAATGCATACATTTTCAAATAGCAAACGTGGTAAACATATTGAAATCAAACGTCATTTTATAAAAGATTTGTGTCAGAATAAAATTCTAAATGTCAAATATGTAAATTCTAATGAAAACACATCAGATATATTTACAAAACCTTTATGTAAAGAAAAGTTTGAAAAATTTAGAAATAATTTATTATCTGCTAGTAAAGCTCAGTAAATCTTTTCTTGATTGATACATAATGTGTATACCTACTTATTTTTGTTTTTGTATTTTCTGATTATGTTATCCTTTTCTTAGTATAATTTGTATTTAATTTGATTGTAAAATTTTAACTTTTGTTATAAAATAATCTAAACTGTAAATAATTATCAGAGTCAATTAGATATAGGATTTGGTTTGTTTGCAACTTATAATGAATATCTAATTGAGAGGGGGTGATAAGAATATTTAGTTGTGTAAGTTGGCTGAACTAATTATTATTGTATCTTGACACTTATAAAAATTAATGTTTCTTATTAATTCCAAATGTGTTGTAGTATTATTACTTCTGTTTATAATTAAAAAGTTTATATATCAAATGTAAACAAAATCAAAAACTATCAGCTAAACTAATTTTGATGATTAGCCAAGTGGTGAATGGAAATTTTAGGGCACATTACTAGTGGGGTGAATTAGCACCTTTGATGATTAACATAAAAAACAAGTAAATGCCCAGGCCGTGGAAAAGTGACAGCTGACATGTGGCAAACTCAAAATAATTTTAAAACTTTCATAATTGCATAACACATTCCAGCTTTAATGCATGCATTTCTGATTTATGTAAACTATGATATACAATAAGTTATAGTAGCAATAATCTGTTTTATGCTGTCATCATTCTTTCATATCTTGTAAGATATTTGGCACAAGATAACATCGATGGGTAGGTTGCTTTACGTTGTTCTCATATGCTTTCTTCCATTTCATGTATGTGACCTATACAAAGTTGCTGGAGGGACATCAGTTGAAAAAGGACAGTTTCCATTTTTTGTACAATTGCTATCAGCAAAAGGATTGTAAGTAGAGAACCATTTCGTAGTTAGGCAAACGTGTAGTCCCATTGCTGTCTTTTTCTTTTTATGTTCACAGTTACGAAGACGGTCGTCTAATGATTTTTCGATGCGCTGGAACCCTAATACATCCAAAATGGATACTTACTGCTGCACATTGCTATTTATCAAATCTTACGGAATCCGAATTTTCCCTTATGTTTGAGAAAAATTATATACGTGCATTTATGGGTACCACTAAAAAAGTAAAGTTTTCAAATAATTTTGATGTTACAGTTGGATACCTTCAGAAAGCTTACCTTCATCCAAACTTTCTGCATAAAAGGGAAGGTCCTAGATTGCGTGTGTTAAACGATATTGCCGTTGGTATACTTAAGCATCCCTTTCCTATAAATGATGATATTAAAGTTATTAACTTGCCTGATGTAAGAAGAAGAATATGCTTGCAAGGAGTAATAATAGGTGCTGGTCGCATAGACTTTCAAAAAAAATCTAGTGATATTTTACAGTATGCGTTTGTATTTCCTAAAACCAATGATAAGCTTAGTAGGCCATATACACCAGATAGTCCAGCGGCTTTCTATGCTGAAGTAAACTATCTTCGGGGTCATAATTTAGAAGGAGACTCTGGAGGACCATTTGTATGTAATTACAATTCTGGAAGCGCTCCTATTCAGTATGGAATTGATTCGATAGGTTACAATAACTCACGCACAAAAACAGTAATTACAAGATACGAATCAGTAGCTAAGCAAATGAAATTTATCAAATGGTATGTTCCCCTTCCTTCTCTTCATAAAGACACAAGACAGAAACGCATTTCAGAGTCGATAAATCCACAGAAAGTGTCAGGTTCCATTAAAAAACCAATTCCTATCTTTATTTTGTTCATTACTAGTGTCTTCATCTATATAGGCCTGTAATTTTCTAAACGAATAAAATTGTAATAGTACAAGTGTTTTATATGGAATCTTCTAGATTACACAATAAGCACTTTTGTATCGACTTTGTCGACAGGATTATTTTTACATTTTTATTCTATCTTTTCTTATAGATACACCAAAATAAAGTTTCCCAAACTTCTACAACATCCCAATTTAATTTGCCTTTTCTTGTTTTCTTAATATCTTGGAAACAATGTGCAATATTAAGATGAAACTTCTTACGAGGTATGTGACAGAAGTAATGAGACTGATTTCGTACTAACCAAAGTTTTTATTTTTTTCAAACAACAATGTTATCCCCTATATATACACCGCTATACACCGGCGGAGTCGTAGTTCCCACTCTTGGTAGCAGCGCTGGAAGTCTTCAACTGGTATGGCTTTTAACTGGTCGGTCACAGTCTTTTGAATGTTCTCCAGAGTTCCAAAATGACGTCCTTTTAGGACATGTTTCAATTTCGGGAAAAGGAAAAAGTCACAAGGACTCAAATTAGGTGAATAGGGGGGATGAGGAACAACAGTAATGCGTTTTGAGGTCAAAAATTCACTGATGGAAATTGCTGTGTGACACGGAGCATTGTCATGATGTCTGTCAAAATTTGATGCACGGTGAAAGTGTTTAAATTTAACTGTTCACTCATCATCCTTATTGTTAAATGACGGTCTGATCTCACAAGAGCCCTCACACGTTCAACGTTTTCGTCAATTTTTGAAGGTGAAGGTCTCCTTGAGCGAGGTTCATCTTCAACGTGTTCTCGGCCGTCCAAAAATGATTTGTGCCAGCGGAAAACTTGTGCTCTTGATAAGCACTGTTCCCCATAGACCTGTTTCAACTTTTCAAAAGTCACACTCGCGGATTCACCAAGTTTAACACAAAACTTTATTGCACAACGTTGCTCTAAATTCCGATGCTCCATTTCTGTAACACACAACAAAAACACAACTTCACTGATGGCGCTGTCAAAAATAATGTGTTCGCTGTACGGAGTTGTAACTCGGACTGAGGAAGTGGAAGCGATAAACAAACCGGTTTAGCACAGGCCGGTAGACACAACGTTGCCAGATCTCCCGCAGTGTTGCCAGTCTCATTATTTTTCTCACACACCTCGTATATAGGTTTACTGTACGATATTTACTATTGTGAATTTCTATTCATCATGAGCTAGATGTAGGGCAGTACATTTACAGCTCTCTGAGACATGCCTGTTACACCATTGTTAAAAACTCAGAAATCAAATTTTGATACTCCAAAAGTTTGAAAAGTCCTATTTTACTAGAAAACTATGTATCTCATGCAAAACGCCCATTATCTATAGGTTTAACAAACGAGATAATTTGCTTTTTCTTCAGTAGAGTAACTTACATCTTTAGTAGCAATATAGGGATAGGATTCTGAACTCTCGATACAATACAACAATACGAGAAAATCGTATCGTTTTGAGTCTTTCAATATTCAGAAATCCGTAACAGATCTCAGCTTGCCTTACAACAAAGTTCGAAACTCTAGCAAAAGGCTGACAATATTTTCTTCTTCATTTTATAATGTTTGCTTTTCTAAGAACATTTATAAGAATTATAAGACCATTAACTTATGCAATATGTATTTCAAAATAATACAGAAAGTTTTATATTTAAGATTTTATTTATTACAGTAAAACTTCTCCTAACGGACACCTTTACAAGACGGACTTTTGCACTAAGGACACTTTCATAAGTTCCAAATCGTTGTAATCCATAAGTTTGTATTTCTTCAAAGCAGACATTTTTGACTACGGACACTTCTTTGCACGGACGGTGTCCGTTATAAAGAGGTCTTACTGTAGTAAATGCTTGTTTCACTTTTGGCCGACATGAAGCTTAGGTTATCTATCTTCTATGAGGCTTCTTTTAAAGGCCTTATAGTTGATAGTGCATTTAATGTTCAGCTTTTGTAGGGAAAACATCTTACCTCTTAGTTGTAAATGCTATAGAATTTTGTTTCTGTGTCCTTTTAAGTCCGTATTTTAGAACGCAGGTGAAATGATTAAGAGATTTATTCCTTCAGATATGTAAGCTGATAACTTTTAGGTTTGCTTTTTGTCGTCTTTCTACGACAGTACAAGAGTCATTTTTAAGCCCTAATCAAACTGTGGAGTTAATTCATGGTATTTGGGTCATCTCATATGCAAAGCATACCTTTCATTGTTGAGAACTATTTTAATATCTAGCAATAATTAATAGACAAGTCAGATGTCACATGGTGTTGGAATCTGCACATAGTCCTGGAGCTTCATCTTGTTTATTTTTAAACATGCAGCTGAATTCCAGTTGTATTTATT
Source organism: Ignelater luminosus (assembly GCA_011009095.1). Lineage (NCBI taxonomy): Eukaryota > Metazoa > Arthropoda > Insecta > Coleoptera > Elateridae > Ignelater > Ignelater luminosus. The sequence goes on along the minus strand of VTPC01090647.1, from coordinate 52,164 downwards.
TCTCTGAAAAAATGTTTAATAAAATCGCTGGTCGATTTTAAATACGAAGCTGAACGTCTGTTTGAGAATGCTTAACAGAAGGTATACTGCAACCAAAGTGGGCAGTTTAGTGCTAGCTCAGTCTCGCAAGATTGGTAAATATCTTTTATGTTTTACATCTACTAGGGCTTAAGTTTTGTCAAAAGGCATACATAGGGCACACGCCTAGTGGTTGCGTCAGCAATGACGAGTAGTATAAATCATACTTACCTGCATCTTTGGGAGTCCTCTCAAAGGTTTGGCTTAACTTTGCCCAATGCCTCCATCAGGATTCTCGGGGACCAACAAGTTACCTGGTATTCTCCAAGGAGTTCTAAAAGTGATTTCAGTATAATTATAATTAGCTGTACAAATGTAAAATTGAATTAATATTTAATTAACTTTGTTGTAATTTAGTAAGGTTAGGTTACCTTTGAAAATTTTAGTCTTTTCTGAAATTTCATGTTAGTTATTTATTAATAATGTTATTAATCATATTCGTACTACAATGTTTAGCGTTTTACTGGCTCGTATGGCAAGTTATTTACTTAGTAAATATTTATAGTAGTTTAATTAATTTTACCGACCTTTCTCCAGTAAAATGCACAATTGATCACTTTTGCGATTTTCAACGAACTCCGTAGGAGTCGTTACTGAATTTGCGAAGTCTGTGTGTATATTTGTCTGTCTTTTTTTTTAATTTTGAAATTTCGACTTCAAATTTGGATTCTACATCAGAAACTAAAGAAACGTGGTGTTTTAGCTTTTTGATATCACCTCGGAAACATGGTCAAAATGGCCGCTGAAAAAACAAAACGTAGTTCGTTGTGGTTGTAAGTTACATTCCTAGATGTTTTTTTAATACTTTCAGTAGATGTCACTGTTAATTCATATCTGTCAATACAAATAGCAAACTGAACATTTTCTGTACACAAGGGCATTTTTCATACAAAGTTAATTTATTTATTTATTCAACTTTGTAAAGGGTCCGTACTTAGCCAAATGGAATCTTCTTTAAATTTGGGTTTTTAACGTGCAATTTGTCGTAGTCACACGGGATCTTATCGCTTTACATTCCTCCCAGAGGATCGCATCGTTTTTCAGACTTTCACCGCTTGAAAAAACACTAAACTGTGACAAGTTATAATAAACAAGCGCAGAGTGAATATAAAAAGCTGCAAAGAAATAATCACAAAATAACCATCAAGTAAATATAAATAACGAACATGTAAATGTAAATGTATGCAAAATAAATTATAGATAAATAAAAGAAATAAAATGACAGCGGAGTTATTTATAAAAATACTGACTAGGGTTGTGGCTAATTAAGGTATTAAAGCTAAACGTTGGTATTCATTTAAGTTTTCTATTGAATAGCAGCAGGCGTATAAGAACGAAGTTCTACAACTAGAAATCCCGATACTGAAAAAGAGTGAAGGACAGAAGAGCCTTATCACTCGTAAATTAAACCGCAGAGCCGTCGGTTGTAAACGCAAAAACTTTCGTCGAGCCCTGGCTTCGCTGAAAATATAATTATAGACGTTAAATTTAACGGATCTGTTTAAAATCCCGACAATCAAAATCTCGACAATTAAAATCCCGACATTTAAATCCTGAGAAGCCAAAATCCCAACAAATCAAAATCCCGGCAGTTCTAAATTCCGACAAGTCAAAATCCTAACAATCAAAATCCTGACAATCAAAATCCCAACAAATTATATTAGGCATTTGTTTGACATTTGTTTATCTAGTGCTAGATAAAATGAATTATATTTATGAAGTATTGGTCAAGTCAGGTGGGTACCCTAAATGTTGATTGCCATTTTTACTTGACAAGTGTTAGCGGCGAAATAATTTACCTTAAAAAACTTGCATTTTGACTTTAAATATTTGTCGGTTGGAAAATCTCGAATTCGGCTAAATTCTAGTTGGCGGCAAAATGACCATAAAAGTTGAAGCCACGAGGAACTGCGACCTGAAGCCTCAGCCACATAATAACAATAACAACGATGGCCAATTACATTTAGAATAAAATACTCTGTATGTACAATTTTATCAAATTCATGCTGTTTCTATGTCCTACAAAATATCCACCATGCCTTCTATAAGTTCACGTCTATGTATAAGATTCAGTTTTCTGTATGTCAGTGTTGACGAAACTGAAAACAACAGGATTCAATTTACGGGCCTAGATCGCAGCAACTAAGATTCATATTATGTAGCTTACACCGTACCAAACTAATATGCATTACACATTTCTGTGCATTTTCTATACTGTGTTTGTGTATTCTAGGTCTTTTTGGGCCTACAGGATCTGTTTGGTCGATAGCGTTTTCATGCTAGAAGGGGAGTTTTTTATGTTATCTACCTAGCTATGAAAACAACAAGTTGGAAAACAAACAAAATTTTATTTTTCAACGTACGAACGAAAAACACTAACACACTTATTCCAACATTTTTCTAATAACGCTATGCCTTCGAAAAAAAATTCTTTTGGTAATTGTTCAAAATACGACTCTACAGCGCTTTCTAAGTCGCCATTCGATAAAAAGCGACGTCCTCTCAAGTGTTTTTTTGAGTTTTGGAAAGAGATAATAGTCACACAGGGCGAGGTCAGGACTGTAAGGTAGATGTAATTTCTCAAAGCCGGATACATTGACTGCTGCTTAAACAATTCGTGCTTTATGCACTCTGCAGTTGTCGTGTAGAAGCAGAGTTTTCTGAGCATAATTGTAGGGTCGTTTCTCGCGTATAACCGCGTTCAAGTTATTTATTGTGTCTTTGTACACATTTCCCGTTATTGTACACCCTTTTGGGACATACTCAATTAAGAGAATCCCTTTCGTGCCCCAGGAAACTGTGGCTATCACTTTTCGTGCAGAAAATTGCGTCTTCGCCTTCTTGGGAGGTGGAGAGCCCTTGTGCACCCATTGCGTGGACTCTTGTTTCGTGAGAAGGTCCCAGTGGTGTACCCAGGTCTTATTCCCAGTTACAATTCTATAGGAGATCTTGGGATAAAGCAGTCAAATTTTCCTCGCAAATTTGTCGTCTACACAGTTTCTGTTCGGGACTAAGCAGCTTGGGAATCCATCGTGCCGACACTTTACTCATTCCTAAATCTTCGTGTAGAATTTTAAAAGCACTCGTTTCTGATATTCCTATTTCTCTAGCAAACTTTTACTCGGCGGTCAGTCAACGCCAAATCTTCAACCTTCAATCATTTGCGTCATTGTAAAAAACTTGGGCTTAGGTGTTTTAAATTGTAAACTAGTTTTACCGATTGCTTTAGGATGTACTTTGGGCTATTGCACTGCTTGAATGCATCGGAAAGTAATGGGGCAAGGTTTAAGGTTGGATTTCCAAAGTTAAAATAGGTCGATTGAGTCCAACTTGCAAAAAGCGAAATTGTTTCCTTGAGAAGTCACTGGTCTTCCAAGCTGGGATTTTCATTTTTAATTTTTACTGTAGCTCAAAACCTACTAATACAAGATTGCTCAGTTTTGGTATACTTAGGTATCAATCGTTGACAAACAAAATGATGATAGTAGAGGGCGCCGTCTATGCTGCTACTTCGGTAAGCAGTATTTGCTTCTAACGTTTCTTCCGGTGTGTTTTTTGGATATTTGGATTATGAAATCAAATATTTAATTTAATTTTACACCAAGATGGTATACCTGCTCTACGTAGCTAAAATGCATCGTACTTGAGAAAAACGTGTTTGAAGTCTTAGACGTATTTTAAAGTGTCCAGAGAGTTTCTGGTATTGAAATAAGAAAAATAGAGTCCACCTTGCCATAAGCGAAATTGCGTTTAAGTATTTGATAAAAAGACAAAATAAATTATCCTCCTACAAATATATCCAAAAATTCATGCAAGCACTGATCATCATAGCAAAGTGGTGAACCGCCATTGAAATTTGGTACGTTACTGTTGGAGTGAGTGGCACCTTTGGTGATTAACATAAAAAAAACAGGTAAATGCCCAGGCTCGGCCGTGGAAAAGTGACAACTGACATTAATCAAAACACAAAACAATTTTAAAACTTTGATAATTGCATAACGCATTCCAGTTTGAATGCACTCAAAGTTTGTAGTTCCTGATTTATGTAAACTTGGATATACGATAAATAATAATAGCAATAATTAGGTTTTATGCTGTCTTCATTCTCTCATATCTTGTAAGATATTTGGCACAAGATAACACCGATGGGTAGGTTACTTTACATTGTTCTCATATACTTTCTTCAATTTCACGTGTACGGCGAAATAGACAGAATTGCTGGAGGGAAGCCAGCTAAACTAGGACAGTTTCCATTTTTTGTACAATTACTATCAGGAAAAGGATTGTAAGTAGAGAACCATTTCGTAGTTTAGCAAACGTAGTTTTTTCTTTTTATGTCCACAGTTTCAAAGAAGGCGGTATAAAGATTTTTCGATGTGCAGGAACCCTAATACATCCAAAATGGATACTTACTGCTGCACATTGCTATTTATCAAATCTTACAAAATCGGAATTTTCCCTTATGTTTGAGAAGAATTATATGCGTGCATATGTGGGTACCGAGAAAAAAGTAAAGTTTTCAAGTGATATTGATGTTGCAGTTGGATACCTTCAGAAAGCTTACCTTCATCCAGACTTTCTACATGAATGGAATGGTTCTGCATTACGTGTGCTAAACGATATTGCCGTTAGTATACTTAAGCAGCCCTTTTTCGTGAACGATGATATTAAAGTTATTAACTTGCCTGATGTAACAACAAAAATATGCTCGAAAGGGCTAATAGTGGGTGCTGGTCGCATACACTTCACAAGGAACTATAGTGATGTTTTACAGTATGCTTATATACATCCCAAAAGTAATACTCAACTTAGTAGACCATATGCACCAGATAGTCCAGCGGCTTTCTATGCTGAAGTAAAATATCTTCAGGGTCATGGATTAGCGGGAGACTCCGGAGGACCATTTGTATGTTATTACAATGGAAGCCCTATTCAGTATGGCATTGATTCTGTAGCTTACCATAACACACGCAAGAGAACAATAATTGCAAGATACGAATCAGTAGCTAAGCAAATGAAATTTATCAGATCGTATGTTCCCCTTCCTTCTCTTCATAAAAAGACAAAAAACAAACGTATTTTAGAGTCGAGAACTCCACAGAAAGTGTCAGGTTCTATTAAAAAAACAATTCCTATCTTTATTTTGTTAATTACTAATATTTTTATCTATATAGGTCTGTAATTTTCTAAATGAATGAAATTTTAATACTACTAGTGTTTTATATGAAATTTTCCAGATTACCAGTTATTATCTACAATAAGCAGTTTTGTATAAACTTCGTCGAAGGCATTATTTTTACAGGTGTGTCACAATGTAGTAAAAAAGATTAAAAAGCCTCAATTTTGTGAACTTTTCGAAAATTTGGAAATCTTCTTGACTAATGTTTAATTTGACAGGATGTACTACCTTTCTAACTTTTGCCTTTTGTTGTGTAACTACCAAGTTGTTTCAACAACTTGATTGAACATAGTTTTTTTTATCTACTGAACATCTTTTTGCTAGGTTTCTGCTACATCAGTAGAAAATTTTGGAATCAGTGTGTTCACATGTCACCAGCAAACCTGTAACACAAATAAGTAATGTTACTACATCCTTCAAAAACATCTACCATGCATCTTTGGAATGACGTACGCCTACAGAGAAGATTCTAATTTTTATCCATGTCAAGCAGTGTTGGTGAGCCCTAAATACAATACTCAATTCACTGATCTAGGTTTCGGCAGCTATATATAATTTTGTATACACAAAATTTTGTTTTAGCTCCAATCATGACCGTGACGAAAAAAATGTCACTTTTGGAAAAAGTTGCCAATCTTTGAAAAACCTCGGTAACTAATTAATGCACAGAGTCTGGTCTCAAATTGTAGCAGATTTAATTTACTTTAAAAAAGATATGGATAAAATTCTAGGCAGAACGCATAGTTGAGGAGATATGATTAAAAAGCCAAAACAAGTGCGAAAATTTCGCTGTTTTCTGGCACAGGTTTTTCGGGGTTGCAAATCTGTTTTTATACTACCCGTAGGGGTCCTAACGACATATTAAAAAATCAGAACTATCTACCTTAATTTTTGCGATGACTTACGTCGATATTGACTGACCTACATATGACATTTACTTTATTAATCAGTTCGCAGTCGTTTCATAAGCAGCTTTCTGGTAGTGAATTTATTTTGCGAAGTCAAAGAGATTCGGTTTCTGATTTGCAATGCCTTATTCAAATGCTGAAATGGCCGATATGGTTTTCATGTATGGTTGTGTCAACGGGAATGCTTTGGAAGCACGTCATCTTTATGGCGAGGCTTTTCCCAATCGTCAATTGCTTTCGCTTTGCAAAATATGCTTACGATAGTGGTCGTCCAAGGTCAGTGTGTACGCCTGAGGTTGAAGAACGAATTTTGGCAATATAGATGAAAACCTCGAAAAGAGTGTGAGAAGAATTTCGGCTTGTTTGGAAAACAACAATAATGATTTTCTGTCAGTGGTTTTTAAGCTGCTGAACACCCGCATTTTCCTTCTAACATCCTTTTTTCACTGATGAAACCGGGATGGGAAGATGGGACTTTCAATTACCACATAATCACGTTTGGTCGGACAAAAATCCACTAGCTGTTCTTGAATCCAGACATCAACAGCGTTTCACTCTGAATATCTAGCTAGGCATTTTATGCGATCAGTTATTAGGACCGATTGTTTTGCCACAACGTTTAACAGGTCCTCTATACCTTAACTTTCTGGTAACCACTTTGCTCGAACTTTTGAAGGATGACCATCTGAATCAAAGATTGGATGTTTGGTTTATGCACCGCCGCATTTTACGCTTACTGTTAGAGAGCAGCCGAACGACACATTTTATAGGAGATGGATAGGGCGAGGGCATACCATTCTATGACCTGCTAGGTCTCCCGACCTAACTCCCATAGACTTTTGACTTGTCGAGTTACAACAGCGAATTGAGCAATGTTGTCAAACAACTCAAACACAATTGGGCTTTTTAGAAAGGGTGCGGAGTTCCTTCTTGAGAAGATGTAGATCCTGTGTCGAAATAGAAGGAGGACACATCGAACATCTTCTGTGATAATCGTGTTATGTAGCGCTAGAAATTCTAGTATTTGGAATTGCCTTTACCTATGTAGCGCAATAACAAAAGTGTGCTGTTATAATACAGTTATTCTTCAATGGCTCAGTACTACTCAATAAAAACATTTTTTTGCTAAAAAGGAATAGTACTGGGTGCTAGATACATAAACTTTTCGAAACATTCCAGTGACGTGCTAACGTTGCATCCTAAAACTAAAGCTGAAATTAGTCTAATACAGATAGATCCTCAGACTGTTTTTCATCCTTAAGTAGAATGCGTCAGGGTCATACATTACTGGGACACCCTGGAGGACCTTTCGTATGTTACAACAATTCAGGTCCTACCATTCAGTATGGTATTACTTCTTAAGTTGTAATAACTCACGTAGGAAAAGCAATTAGAATTTACAAATGAGTAGCTATGCAAATGCGATGTTCCTCTTCCTTATCTTAAAGCAACAGACATTCTCAAGAGTAAAAAAATCCACAGAAAGTATCTAGTTGGATTAAAAGCACAATTTCTTCTGACAGTTTATTTGTTACTACTAATGTGTCCACCTGCAGAACCTAAAGAACTAATAGAATTTCAGTAATAATTTTCCAGTTTTTCCATTTGGCTGCTGCTCAAAATAGTGATCTATAAAGTACTTGCCGTGGTGATTATTTTCAGCAGCACGCAAAATTCTTTTCATAAATTAAGTGAAAGTTGACCAATAAGCTTGTAAACGTTTTGTGATGAAATTTGAAGTTTTTAATCAAGATCAAAGGCTTCATGTTTTGATTTAGAAGTTAAACTGACAGGAAAGGACGAAAAGCTCAAACATCCATTTCTGAACTAACGACTCAGTAATGCAAAAGAAGTGCTATAAAACATAATGAACTGCAGTGATTGTACTGGAAATATACTTGATAAACGTAATTTATCATAGGTAGGAAAGGTTGAATTTGATTTTTCAGTTTGCTGAGTATACAAGATCTTAGCAATGAACAATGTGTTACAATTAATGATTGCCGTACTAGTTATAAGATTTGCATACGGAAAACAAAACAGAATTCTTGGAGGGCAGTCGGTCAAGCCAATGCAATTTCCATTTTTCGTGCAATTAAAAATAGCAATAGGATCGTAAGTCTACAAATATGTTGCTCTTAAACCCCAAAGAAAATGCTTTTTCATATAAAGTTTCAATACAACATTTCAAATGTTATTGTTTTTATAATTGGTTGCAGCCCCAAGACATTTTTCGAATGTGGAGGTACTCTCATTCACCCAAAATGGATACTTACAGCAGCACACTGTTTTTCAGCAACGTTTACGATATCATCTGAAATGCTCGAGAAGAATTATGTGCAAGCACTTATGGGTTCGGAAAAAAGAGCAAAAAAGTTAAATGATACAAATTTTACAATTAGACCGATTCAAGACGTATATCTTCATCCTGAATACCTATACATTCAAGATGGTAAACAAATGATGTTAATAAATGACATTGCTGTTGCCGTACTTAAGCAATCCTTTTCTACAAGTCTAAGCAATTCCATAACAACTATAAGTTTAGCTGATGAGGGAACCAGCCTTTGTTCGGAAGGAATTATAATCGGCGCTGGACGTATCGATTTCGCAAAGAACTTCAGTGATACCGTGCAGTATGCCAAAGTGCATCCTAAAACCGTAGATGAAATTAGTTTAAAATTTAAATCGCCTAAGCCCACAGTTTTCTATAGTGAAACAAAATTTTTTCGAGGCCACACGTTCATAGGAGATTCAGGAGGACCTTTTGTATGTTTTTACAATTCGGGTATTTTCATTCAGTATGGCGTTGTTTCTGGAGGTTTCAACAATAGTGAGAAGAAGACAACTATTACAGAATACGAATCAGTTGATAAGCATATGGAATTTATTAGATCACATGTTTCTCTTGGTTCTCCTCGTAGAACATCTGTACGATCAGATTCAAAGCATAATCGCGATTCAGTAGTTCATCGCCAAACATCTAGTTCTACTGGGAGAAAAATATTCTTGTTTACCTTTTTATTTAGTGTCGCCACCTACATTTTATTTTCATAGAGGACTTAGCAGAAGGTAATCGAGTTAATTGTTTTAAATAAATAAAATTTCAATATATTTGTTGTCTACTATTATCAAGAAGAAGCTATAGATTGAAAACATGACTAAGTATTGGTATCAAATAGGCCTGTGAAGATTTGCATAGGGCAAACTGAAAAAATTAGTAAAGAGATATGGGTGATAGATATCGAGTATACTCTAAAACATCAAAGACTTGATCCAAAGATTTTTTATGAGGTTAGGTATGAAGTCACTAGAGAAAACCAAGCTCCAATCTTAAAGAAATAAAACTCCAGAAAAATAACTTGCTCTCATTGAGACTGTCATTTCTAGTCTTTGTTGTATTGTGAATCAATTTGGAAACCATTTTATCAAAAGCACATCGTTACTATTATTATCATTCTTGTACTAAATGTTTCTTTTGAGCGTTATGTCTGTTTTCAGTCACGGTCTCAAAAAGCAATAAAAAATAAAAATAAACTGCAGGGAGATTTGGTATATCAGATACAGAAAAAAATAGGAAAGACCAGAGTAACAGAAAATGTGCCAGCTTAATTGCTTTAAAGGCAAAGGTGGGAGTCATGGTAAACGCTCCCCCCTCCCCCAACAAGGGAATTATGTCGACTTCTCTATTTTTTTTTCATTATACCTGTTTTATATTTATATTCATTTTTAATTATATTTGTCCTTTGTCTTACTCAATTGTAGTAATACCTCTCTAACCCCACACCGCTCCATGCCAATCTTCCACTCTTGATAGCAATGCTGTAGGCCCTTTTTAGACAGCGTATTCATGAAATTCCTTTTTGCTTTTGCTGTTAATACAGATTTGACCTTGGAGAATAAAAAAAACTCACACAGGTCTGGATCCGGTAAATACAGTTGATGTCCCAGCCTTGCCAAAAACTGCTTGACCGACCAGGCATTCTGTCTTGGTAAAGGATTCACGAATCTTTTCTTCATAGTTTCAGTTTTCTTTTTTTTGCATCCGTTAACGAAACGTTTTCAGGTACTCAACAATCAATCTCTTAGACTCATCACTTTTAGCAAATTGTACTTACGCTTCCGTAATGGAATTTTCAAATTTTACAAAGAATTTTACTCTCGACTTAACACAATTCCGACGAAGCGCTGGCAACTACACGGCCTTTTTCAAACAAAGGTTGCTGACGAACCGTACAACTTACCTGGTTAAGACTTTTCAGGTAAGTAGAGGAGAAGATACAGCTCAATGTCCTACTCTGTCCGTTTTTTTCACGCTGCAGGGAATTTGTAAAAAAAATCAATCCGATTGTATTTATAGTCAGATCATGTATATTTGCCATAATTCAGTTTTGATCTTGCAGGAAAGATAGGCAATAATGCAATTAATTTGAAAACAATTAGTAGGCGCATGGTTTATAATCTGTCAATAATTCCCTAGATTGTGAAATGTAAGAAAACTAAGTTTACCAAATTATCAGATTTTTGTTTTGTATTATTTTATCACTGGATTTAAATATTAAGAACTTCGTCAATGAACAAGTTATCCTGTTTGATTGTTGCTGCATTTTTTGTAAAGTATGTGTTTCCGAATGAAGACGAAGGAACAAAACCAGCTGAAGACGGTCAGTTCCCATTTTTTGTACAAATACTAATAACTGGATTGTAAGTTCAATACAATAGTTACATGCATATTTACGTAAGTCACTATTAACATATAATTCGTAGACCTGAACTCGGTTCTATGAACACTACCCACTGTGGAGCAACCCTAATAGATATAAAATGGATACTTAGTGCTGCGCACTGTTTTACAGCCAAAGTTAATGGTACGTTACCGCCTGTTGTGTTTGAAAAGAATTTAGTGCAGGCATTTATGGGTTCCACAACAAAAGTAGGGACACCAGAGGCACATAATCTTACTTCTAGATATGTTGAAAAAGCTTATCTTCATCCAAAATTTGTGCCTGTACTAGAACAGAACAATTTTATGTCGTATGACATTGCTGTAGCTCTGCTTAAAGAACCATTTACCTTGACTGATAACGTGAGAACTATTATATTACCTGATAAGAAAAGCAAAACAGATCTATGCTCAAACGGAGTCGTAACCGGTATCGGAACAGTAGATTTTGATGGTATCAATAGAGAAGTAGTACAATATACAAATGCGACTTCTTTAACCCCAGACAAAGTCAAAGTAGGTTACAAGGATGACATAACTAACGCAACGTTTTTCTTTTCTAAGGCAAAATTTGTGCAAGGCCATGCAGTTTTTGGAGACTCTGGAGCACCCTTTCTGTGTTATTCCGTTCCAGATGATCCTATTCAGTATGGAATTACTTCTATGAGTATCTTTGACTTTGATGCTGAAACACTGTATACAAAATTCGAATCAGTGGATAAATATATAAAATTTATAAGGTCTTACGTTCCTTTTCAAAGTGTCAGGGCGAGGCATGTAGATAACCAAATCAAACATCCAAATAAAAAATCGCCAAGCCCACAGAAAGCATCCAGTGCGATTAGGAGGAGAATCTCAGGAACTTTATTTATCATTATTCTCTTTATTACAAGTTTTAGTTAGTTATGTAAAATATCTGTAAATTGCAATTTGAGTAAGTAAAATCTTAATGTATCTGTACAATTCTTTTACTTATGTAATTCAGTAGACACTGCAATTGGAAAAAAGGCAGAATACTTGCTTTCTTTATTAAAAGAATTGAAAGAAAAAGTCTTTCTCAAATTCGTAAAATCAAAGGTAAAATCTTGCATACAAACTATTTAGAAATACCCTGTATATAAAGAATATGCTACTTTAATACTTTGTTGTTTACTGTAAGTAATGCCTTTTCCGATGCTGCTTCCCTCCGCCATGTATCCCAATCTAAGGCAAAATAGCTTCCAGGGGTAGCTTTGTTGTATTATACTTGATTTTATTACCCCAACCCATTCTAGATACAGATCTAGCAGGCCAATACAGCTATGGAAGATTAGGTAATGCATAGCATGAACGCCTTGGGCACGTGAGTTTGTCAAATTTAAACTTCAGCAGGATTGAGTTATTAATATTCCCCCTTTTAAAAATATACCTTCAGTTTGGAAAACTACACAAGAAGCCTTTCACGACAAACCCTTCTCGATCTCAAGTGCCCGGAGAATATATTCATTCAGATGTTTGCGGAAAAATGTCAGTTCGGTCTCTTGATGGAGCGAACTATTTCGTTGTTTTCAAGGAAGATTTTTCAAGTTACAGAAAAGCTTGTTTTGTACAACACAAAAGTGACTTTTTTGCAAAATTCTTGAAATTTAAAAATCTATTGGAAAAGCAAACCGCCAATCTGCTAAAGATATTGAAAAGCAATCAAAGTTCTGAGTACATTAATTTAAAGTTTGATTCTTACTTCAAATCGAATGGGATTGTGCATGAGAAAAGCTCTCCTTACACGCCAGAACAAAATGGTCGAATTGAACATGATCATCGGTACACGGTTGAGGCAGCTCTATGTTACTGGGCTCTGGTCTACAAGAAAACCTATGGGCTGAGGCTGTCAATACAACGGTTCACATTCTAAATAGAATTGCAATAAAGTCAAACAAAAACGTCTCTCCTTACGTGTTTTGAAAGTGAAAGCCACTCAAATTGGGCTATCTTAGAAAATTTGGTGCTCCGGCGTACGCGCACATTCCAAGAAAATTAAGAACAAATTTTGAGGCGAAATCAAAGAAACTGATTTTGATTGGTTATGCGGATGAGAGTCTGAACTATCGATTATATGATTCTATGGAAAAAAACAGTTACAGTTTCAAGGGATGTTGTCTTCAATGAATTACTGAAGATATTTGTAATCAATCACTTCAGCAAGTATGGGTGCATCATTTTCAGCATCCAACAATATTGGATTAAGAAGTCGTGCCTCTATTGTGAAACGTATTTAAACGATTTGATGATTTTAATATGGGATGTGTTGCGGTTATAGACGAACCTACAACTCTTAAGGAAGCCATGTCAAGCACTCATGCGGATTCCTGGAAGGAAGCCATGAAGTCAAATGACATGTGGACTCTTGTACCAAGACCTGAAAATAAGAATATTATTAAGAGTAAATGGATTTAACGTATTAAAACAAATCCAAATGACGGGGTAACTCGAAGACTTTTGCTCCATTTGTAAGATATGATTCCATTCGCATTCTATTATCAATAGCAGCAGTTAGGGATTTAGAGATTAGACAGTTGACATAAAAACTGCCTTCTTAAATGGTACACTGAAGGAAGAAATTTACATGTCTCAACCTCCTGAGATTGAAGAAGGAAACCTACTTTGAAAGCTTAACAAAAGTTTTTATGGGTTGTAACAATCTCGTTATTATTTTAGCCTTATTTGTGGATGATTAACTTTTAATGGGGAATGATCCAAAAGTCTTTGATCAGTTTATAGCTATAATGAACAGAACGTTTGAGTGTACCGTGCGTAACCCAAATTAATATGTTGGTCTAGAAATCATTCGAAATAGACCAAACAGAACTATCTTCATTTATCAACAGCCCTATGTGTGCCGAATTTTAAAATTACTTAACATGGAAGACTCCAAATCTGCAAAGGTACCAGCTGAGCCAAATTCTTTTCTTCAAAAACAAGAAAATAATCCGGCTGGAGAAGTACCTTATCGTCAAGCAGTTGGTATGCCAATGTTTTCGGTCATTGTCTCTAGGCTTGACATAATGTTTTCAGTGGCTCAAGTAAGTAGATTCTTGGACAGTCCATCAAAGGAAGATTGGACAGCTGTAAAGAAAATTCTCAAATTTCTAAAAGGTACGTCCGACTATGATATTTGTTATTCAGGTGCACAGGCTTATTCTGATGCTGATTATGCCGCAGATGCTGATAACCAAAAATCCATCAGCGGGTATACTGCTATCAGGATTGGCCGAACAGTATCATGAAACTCAAGGCACCAGAAATGCGTCTCAAGATCTACTACAGCCGAAGCTGAATACGTGAGCGCTTCAGATGCTGCACAAGAGGCTTAGTGGCTACGAACATTTTTAAAAGAGCTAGAAGTGTTTGAGGGCCCAGTTACTCTCTTTGTGGATAACAGGACAACCATAGAAATAAGCAGAAGGACTGAACACCACAAGCGTTCGAAGCACATTGCTGTCCGGTACCACTACATCAGACATTGCATTGAAGAAAGTGGTCTGAAAGTGGAGTACGTCCCGACAGAAGTACAGGCAGCCGATATGATGACGATGGTGTTGGCGGCGACTAAGCTACGAGTTAATTGCGATATGCTCTCCCTGGGGCGTCGGTCAGCTTGAAGTGCTAAGTAAATGGAGAGTGGGAGTGTTAAAAATGGCTCCATTTTTCCTTGTCGCTGGCAGCGCTGGTCAACTTGGGCAACTCCTGCTTCTATTATCAAAAACAAAAAATATAGAAGCAACCTATGATTGTTGTGACATGTTATTTTTGTAATCTTTTTCATAAGTGAAATTTAATTATTTTAATACTTTTCTTACATTATAAGATTAATTAGCCTATTAAATTGAGTCTAAACTAACTGTCTTTCCCTGCTGCACTTCTCTTTGTTTGTTGAATAACGTCGCTGTCGCTGAACTTTAGCAATCTTTCTTGGTAAACAATTACATTATTAGACTACCTGGTGAATCAAAAACCTTGTATACAGAAGGAATACTAATAGATACCGAACAAATAGATTTTAAAAAACGACAAAGTGACATTGTGATGTACGCACATGTACCTTGTAAGACTAGAGACCAAACTAGACTATATAGAGAAATACCTAAACTGACAGTTTTTTATACTATAGTGAAAGGGCTCGAAAGTCACACAAAGTATGGAGATTCTGGAGGACCTTTTGTGTGTTTTTACGATTCAGTACGGTATCATGTCTACAAATATGAACAGATTTTGCGGGAAATTCTAATTACAGTCTTTGAATCAGTTGCTAAACATATGGAATTTATCACTTCACATATTTCTCTTCATTCTTTCAATCCAACGAGACGTTCAAAAGGGCAGAGTAAAAGTTTTAAAAATCCAAAAACGTCCAGTTCGATTGAATTAAAAGGTTCATTTGATATTTTACTCATTGTTGTAATACTAAAATTTTGTAAGTAATTTAAGGAAATTGAACGTATATACAAGCGATTAAAAATGTCAATAATATTATGTTGGGTTTTGACCATCAAGTTATGCAAACATCTTACAGTAACTCACAGTAATTGTAAAACAATTTATTTTGTTTTTGCAACTGTCATTGCCTTTTTATCATAACCCACAAAAATTCAAAGTCAAATGAACCTAATTGTGTATTTACTTGTTGTTATACTTTTTGTAAAGTATGGGTTTCAAGCAATGGATAGAATTGCAGGCGGAAATCCAGCCTACAACGGGCTATTTCCATTTTTTGTACAGATAAGGATAAAAGCCTAGTAAGTTTACAGTACTTTATGCCCTAGTAGTTAGATGTTACAACTATAGCAACTTGCAAATCAAAATTCTACCTGTTTCTGGCATAAAATAAAGTACATATCTTTACAATTGTTTATTGTAGTCTAGACAGGCCAGGAACTATACAGTGTGGAGGAAGTCTAATACATCCACAAAGGGTCCTTACTGCTGCACACTGTTTTACAAAACCATTCCCAGTATTACCTATTATATATGAAAATGATAATGCGCAGGCACTTATGGGCTCTGTAGAAAGAGCACTCGGTATAAATAGCCCCAACTTTACAATTCGACCTATTAAAGAATCTTATATTCATCCGGAATATATTGACGAGAAAGATGACATTCTATACGGGCTAAATGATATCGCTGTTGCTGTACTTAAGCGACCTTTTTTTTACGAACTATTACATCAAAACCATTATGTTACCTGATTGGACAACAAGCCTCTGCTCAAAAGGAGTAACAATTGGTACTGGACGAATACATTTTCAGAAGAAGTTCAGTGATATTCTGATGTACAGTTACCTACACTCTAAAACCGCAGACGAAATTACAAAAAAGGAAGATATATCTAGACCGAATGGCTTTTATACTGAAGTGGAATGGTTTAAAGGTCATCCTATGCGTGGTGATTCTGGAGGCCCTTTTGTATGTTTTCACAATTCAGGTCTGCCTATCCAGTATGGTGTTATGGCTAAAAATTGGTATACTAGAGGTGTCAATTACAATAGCACGATTACAGCATACGAATCAGTTGATAAATTTATGAAATTTATCACTACATATGTTCCGAATTATTTTTCTACTAAAGCCAAGGCTATAAAAGATAAGCGTTTGAAAATTGTGCGACACACATCTAGCTCGATTAAGCAAAAAGATTCCTTTGATATTTCATTTATTGTCAGTATCTACCTACTGTATAACCTTTATAGAGAATATAATTAGTAAAATTAATCGCTTTGTTTAAAAACTTTGTAAAGCTTCTAGGACTTAGCACACAGATATAAAATTTGAAATTAATATGATTTTTAGCGTTTCTTGTCTTAAACAAATCAAGAAAGCTATTGGCATTAATGAAAGCAAAATTACAAAGTTGTTGCCATGCCAGATAAACGAGCAAACAGAAATATTTTAAATATTTAACAAAAAATTTTGAAAAGATTTTAGTAGCATGGTAATTCCTAAATACAGTGTGTCCACATTTCGATGCTCACTATTGGGGTCTCGGAAATTGTAAAAGATACAAATTTGGTTAAATTAGAAAAGATTTGGCTATTATGGAGATCAGTTTACTAATGCTTTTGTTTTTTCAAAAAAGTTCACGGCTTACTAGATATTTGCTAAAAACGAAATTATCTTATTTTTGTTTTAAATAAAAAGCATTTCCCACTTAGTATGCCATGGCTTTAAACATATAAAAATCATTGATTTTTGTCAGATAAATTACATAAGTAAACTGATCTCCAAAATTGCCGAATCTTTTCTAATTTAACCGACTTCGTATCTCTTGATTCTTTTCTTGCCTATGCACA
>VTPC01090647.1:18976-29950 GCA_011009095.1 Ignelater luminosus | reverse complement strand
TGTTAAACCTGCGTTGAGAAGATGTTGAAAATTTTCATTGAGAGTTGCCAAATGACCTTCAAAAGTGGGAGTACTGATAATTATGTCGTCCAAATATACGAATACGTAGAGCAATAATTGCCTTTCCAACACGATCAATTAAAAGTGAGCGAATTCTACAAACAATTCCCCAAAGAAGGTTTCTAAAAAAACTCGAACATCCCGCAGTGATACCTCTGAGGCACATTAAATCTTTGATAGCCATGTCAAAAGACATTCTGTTAGATCCCTTTCTTGTGGCCTCATACGTATTCTAAAACCCTACATTTTCAAAGCACAATGACAGTACTGTTGGGCATAAATCAATAGTCACAAGACCAAAGTAAGCTGTTCTAGTACGAGATTCCATTCCAGATCTACAACAACAGAAAACATTAGAACTAGCAGTTTTAACAATGCAGGCGATCAACAGCTCCAGAAAAGATTCCACGGCTAGCTGAATTTGATTCATATTCGCGTCGATCTAACAATATCAATACTCTGCAAAACAAACTCGAAAAAATACCTCACATTTGCGCTTGTCTGCATCATACACACATAGCGTCGTCTATTTTCTTTTTCTCCGTAACACTTCTGTATCGCCATGTGCTTCGCCATGCACATTCCACTGCTACCATTAAGAATATCAGAACACGGCTAAAAAAGAAATTTTTTCTGTAGTTTCCATCCTTACCATCAATATCATCGCACTAGAGTTTCAATCTCTATTAAGAATTCGTATGGGAGCTACAGTTTTACTTTATTTAAAAAGAAGGCACATACAGCGTGTTTCATAATGAGTGCACATTGTCATTGTTTATCTAACAACAGGAGTATTTAGTTAAACTTTTCATATACTCTAAATATTTTAAGAAAATAAGATTCTGATGTGCCCTATGTTTAAATTGTTCAAATTGATTTAGGAAATAGTAGTTTGCTTTGTTTGTCTAAACAAGATCTGTCATTGCTTTTCTATTGTGTAAGCTTCAAAAGTGCTGTTTTGATTTTCTAAGTAATGAAAGGACTACTGTATATGTTAATTGTTGTATTTTTTGTAAGAAATACACATGCATTTTATAGAATTACTGCAGGAGCGTCAGATCATACAAGACGATTTCCATACTTTGTTCAATTGAAAATAGGAAAAGAACTGTAAGAACAAACCTTCCTCTTTATTTTCTTCTCTGTTTACAAAAATAATTTACTTATTTAATTTCTCACAGTGATGATAAAAGTCGTCCAGTCATTTATGAGTGTGGAGCTACCCTAATACATCCACAATACGTCCTTACTGCCGCACACTGTGTTACTCTAAATGGTAGTGAAGACACACCACCTGATATGTATTTCGAGAAGAATTATATACAGGCAGTTATGGGTTCCATGAAAAGAGCAAATGATTTAAATAATCCCAATTTTAAAATTAGGTCTCTTAAGAGGGTTTATGTTCATCCGAAATATTCTAGTACCAAACTCAAGAATAACGTTGCCGTTGGCCTACTGAAAGAACCTTTTATCTTAAGTGATGCTGTTAAAACTATCACATTAGCTGGCAAGAAGGAAGTGCTATGCTCAAAAGGAATAATAGTTGGTGCTGAAAGACTAGATTTCCAAGCTACTTCTCAAGACGTTATTCAACCTACTATTGTTAAACCTAAAAACCAAACACCAACGGGAACGGTGTTTTATTCTGAAACGAAATTTCTAAAAGATCAGGTATTCTATGGATATTCTGGAGGGCCTTTTGTGTGTTCTCTCATTCAGTATGGAATTATTGGTTCTGGGATATTTGACTGTGATAAGGAAACGGTTATCATAGAATATGAATTGGTCAATAAGCACTTGGAATTCATCAAATCTCATGTTCCTGTTCATCCTTTCGATGAAGGAACACCATACAGAAGAAGTAAGAACGTTAGGCATGTCGGAAACCCACCGATTCTTTTCACTTCCATAGGTATTAGAGTAGTGCCTGACATCTCATTGGGCGTTATTTGCATTGCAATACACCTTCTTGTTGAATTAGATAGTGTAGAGACTTGGAAAAAATAAAGTTTTAATAAACCTCAAGTTGTATTCAAAAATATTTTTCAGCTTGTGTATAATGCTTTTGGTTTTAAGAAACAGTGATCAGGTCAATCATCTAAAGAAATTTCCGCTGCATACATTACATATGAAAGGTCATTTTTTTCTAATTCTTTGAGATTTTTAGATCCGAGTCAAATTTACAACAAATCGTATAGATACACAGCCATATAAGATAACACGAATGTCAAAGTCAACATTCCAGAAAATAATCTACAATAACTTTCTAGTTGAATTTGAAGAGATAGGTAGTCATTCCAAACACAATACCAGGCGTGGAATAGGATGGTGAAGAGATTGCTCTCAAGGGCAAAAACCTGAGAATTTGAGAATAAACTACACAGGTACTCCCAAGACGAGTCTACCAGAGAAACGAATCAGGATGGGTAGAGTTTTTCTCTTTTCATGTTGAGAGTTGCATAGACAAAACCAAATCGCAATAGGAAAAAACAGTCATCTTACCGTTTGCATACTTACAAAATAAACTTACTTCAAGAGATCTGGAATGGAAAAAGTAAAACGCCTATTTAAAGGCAGCGGAAGAAACCAGGAAACTACAACTCTCCTGCTTGCAAAGCCAGCAGCCAACCCAAATAAGAAAAGATTTCTAATACGAAAACCAAATGTAAAATTTAATTTAATTGGTAGATTTGAAGGAAATTCCTATACAGCGTGCCTGTCCACTAACACGACTTCGATTAGAAAAATCACAATACATAAAAAACTGGACAGAATTGGAGTTGTCCTACCCATCAGCGTAAATAATTTTGTCAAATGAGCCCTACGATACCAAAGCGGGAAAGTCAAGAGTAGAGATCAAGAAAATAATCAAAAGGCAATGCAGTCCTTAGTTAGAAAATTTGATAGACAGTATACTTTCTTAAAAATGGTGGTACTGTCAGACCATCTAAAGAATTAGAAAAAACACGACTCCATATCTATCTGAACAATGGAAACCTTATGCCTGTGATGAACCGGTTTCAGACACACAAGAAAAGTGTTTGTTAGAAGAAAAGCGATGAATTGGGTCTGTCTGTTGACTATTTATCTAAATTCTGATAAATCTACTAAAGATAAACTTGACAATTGAATTGAGCAACGTTGCTCTACTTGGCAAATGAATTTTTGAAAATGCCGTTCGGACTCATGTCAGTAATTCTACAGCTATGTTTCAGCTGCATATGAAATCTATTTTTGGAGATTTAATTTCGAGTGGAAAACTAAAAAGGTTAATGCAAAAATCTGCTGATGATAATAGGGTATGATTTTATAGGACGCGGAGATGTAGCCAGAATGCATGCTGTGAATGAGTAATATCAAAAATGAAATCAAAGAACAGGCTTGATTATTGTCCAAGATTCCGATCAAGAATTGAAGAAATTAGAAAAAAATTAACAGATCAAACCGAGATGTATGGCAACTACATTCTGACAGGTGCAGTATGGGAGAATGTCAATGGAAAATTGTTATTTATGGTTCCATGAGCAATGATACAAAAGTTGATAGTGAGGTGCTGCGAAGACTCTAAAAGTACTTAAGTCAAAATATTACTTCAAAAAGTCTGACAAATTGTTTGAAATGCATTGAGAAAAGGCAGAACTCCCATATTTATTGACAAAGCACTTGGGGCTTCTGCAAAAAACCGGTCGAGACCCACATAGACACATTTTAGGGGCAACCAACTGTTTTACTAACTATATTCCATTGAAGACAATCGGAACCACTGATACTCTCAAAGTAAGTATTAAAATTCTTGCGAAGAAAATATCTTTGGAAACCCAGATCGAATTATTAACAATAGCAGGCACAAGTTTTAAAAACAAGGAGTTTCGAGAGTTTTGCAGAAGGAAACCGTGCTGATCAACATTTTCGTTTAAACCCCTAAGACAAAAGCACAGATAAAAGAGTACAGCAGCTTTTCTTAAAGAGTCATCTAATCTAGAGAAATGGAACTGGCACTTGCAAAAGGTTGCTTTCTCTAAATCGAATACCGCAACAAAGTACGAATCAAAATTCAAGTGACGTGATGTTGAGCTGCAAAGTAAAGGAGATGATAAACACCTTAGACTTAGACACAGTAGCAAAAGAAGAATTACAAGAAGCCAAATTTCCAATCTAAAAAAGGAAGGTGCGGGCAGGAACTGCCAATAATTTGTTTGCCATCCAGAAGAAAAGCTAAGAGTATCACGATCGAGACAAAAAGGAAGCTATTGAATTTCGGAAAGGGCGGCTGATGTCAATGCAAAGGACAAACTTGAAAATGTAGAATAACATTACTTATATCGTGCGCAAAGGTTTTAGATAATGACAAGTATGTATACAGCGTTCACGTTGTTCTGGGTAGAAGAATGACAGTTTGAGTATTGTAAACCGGGCTGTTTATTTATTAACTCAGCTTGTAAAATCTCATTGACGCTTAATGTGCTTTAAGGTTATGATTTTAAGACAGTTTAACCTCACGCTGTTGTCTTTTTCATGTAACTTTCTATGTATAAGGAAAACTTGATTTCTTTTTAACAAAACAAAACTAGTCGGTACTAAACGTTTATGCAAAATTCCTGATCGTGCAACAACGCCAAATCCAGCCGCAGGTACGACAATTTTCAAAAAAAAAAGAAAACACTTCCAACCTAACAAAATGAAAGCATGGCCTGTTACGACCCAGACACATTGTAAACGGAGTATGATCTTCCAGATAACCGTCTCAATTGGAAGTCATATCCCCCAATGAAAATCAGAAATTGAAGATTCCGAAGATAAAGATGGATCTGCCGGATTGGAGAAAATACTTAGAGTTCTGATGGTATTTCTCAGTGTATATAATTTGAGGTTAAGTATCTTGAAAGTCAAATTGAAAGCATCTACGAATGCCATTAAACGCAAATGAACAGCTCAACAGGAATACTTCAAATAAACAGTAGTAGGTAGTTATAAGAAAAACTTTGTTTTCTAAACAAAATCTGTCACTGTTTTCCACTTTAAGAAAGAAAACTTGGTTTTCTTATTGTATCAGATATTATGAGTCTCAATAATGAGAAGTTTGCCCCATTTGCTTGTTATATTCTTCCTAACACAGACGCATGGAGATTCCGACAAGATTAGTGGAGGATATCCAGCGGAAGAAGAAACATTTCTATACTTCGTTCAATTATTGGTAGGAAAAAAACTGTAAGTTTACAACAGTAATTATAATTACCTTTGATTACTGCATACCAGTATTACTTCATGAAAGAAGCAAGTAAATTTTTGTAATTGTCCACAGCAATAGTAGCAAACGTCCAATTGTCTATGGTTGTGGAGCAACCCTAATACATACAAAATGGATACTCACTGCTGCATACTGTTTTACTACAAATGAGGAACCAAAACCACCGCTTATGTATTTTAAGAAGAATTATGTACAAGCACTTATGGGTTCCGACGAAAAAGCTCAAGGCTTAAATGATCCTAAGTTTGATATTAGACCTCTTCAAACAGCTTATATTCATCCTGGCTATTCGCGTCAAAAAATGAAGAATGATGTTGCTCTTGGTGAACTAAAAGCAGGATTTATGGTGTTTGAAAACGACGGTAAAACTGTAATGTTACCTGATAAAAAATCAATATTATGCCCAAGAGGAATAGTAGTTGGTGCTGGAGGTGATGGAGATTTTCAATGGACGCTTGTAGAAATTGTTCAATATACTACGGCAGACCCAAAAGACAAAACATCCAAAAATACAACTTTTTATTCTCAAGACAAAGAGGGTCATGCATTTCTTGGAGATACCGGCGGGCCCTACATGTGTTATAAGGTTCAGTTCGGAATTATTACTGGAAACATATTTGACTTTGATAAGGAGATAGTTACCACAAAATACGAGTTAGTTAGTAGTCATATGGAGTTTATTACATCCTATGTTGACTTTCATACCAAATGGCGTGGAGGATCTGTTGGTGCACAGGAAACAAAGAGTTCAATAGACAGAGTGACGTCTGACATTTCATTTATTGTAAGCTTTTATATTGCAGTAAAAAACTTTCTGTTTATTAATTAAGACATTGTGAACATTCTGAAGCAATTAAAGTTTTGTTGACAGTTTTAATTCTTGCTTTAAGCGTGACGGTTAGAAATTGCATTGAAATAACTATTAATTTTGCATAAGAGTTAGCAATATAATCTTGACAGTTTTAGGTTAATTTTATATTTAGAAATGACAGCGTTGCTATGGCTAGTAATCAAGGAAATATTTTTCTTGATTTATTATGATCATCATTCATCACCATTCATCATATCATTTTTTGTAGAAATACTTTTGGCAACAGGGTTTATCTTTTTTGGACAGAAATAGTACTGCTAACCTTAACTTAACTGAAGATATTTCAGATGCAAAAACTTAATAAATCGATATCATGGCCAACACTTACGCAAAATAATAATACAATCATCTAATTGAAAAATGAAAACACCTCAATCAGTAGTACAATCAAATTATATACAATGGTGGACAGAAGTATGCATGCCTGTATCCATTTAGGGATTTTAACGCGATTGATAAATTCAAAATCTAGACCAAGGCTAACAAAAAGTGTCATGAATAATTGGCGTGTCACAATTGTGTCTGTTTTGGTGCAAAGGAAATTACATTTTGTTAAACTAATTTTTACTAATCGATTTCTAAATTAGAAATTTGGTGGTTTTGTTCCAAAAAACCTCGCATTAGTTGTATCAGTAATGAAGGATTTTCTTCAAGTATTTTTGGCTATTTGTCTTATAAAATCTGCACATACAAACCTTCTAAAGATTGTTGGTGGAGAAGTTGCCACAAAAGGACAGTTTCTATTTTATGTAGAACTGAGAGTCTCACAGTCTCAGTAAGTTCCTAAGTCTTTGCTTTCACAGAATATTGATATTAATTTTATTTTTGCAATTATTGCATATTGCAGAACTATCGCTTACAATTGCGGTGGAACCTTGATACATCCAAAATGGATACTTTCCGCTGCACAATGCTTTGAAAGGGAACACGTGACGCCTTCAATGATGTTCGCACTGGATTTAGTACGAGCATATATGGGTTCGGAAAAAACTGTCCAAGATCTAAACGATATAAATTTTATAATCCGTTATGTCGAAAAAGCATACGTTCACAGCAAGTATACTTACGACACTAACAGGGATGTTCACAGCCCAGGAGCAAGACACTTGTATGACATTGCTGTTGCTGTACTCAAACAACCTTATCAATTGAATCAATATATAAAAACAATCAAATTACCCAGTGCAGAAACACAGTTATGCTCTAAAGGGATAATCATTGGAAGTGGACAGGTCACTTTCTTACTTGAAGATCCGACATACAAAAGCCGTCAGATTAGATACGCATATTTGCATATTAAACCAGTAAACAAATTATTTGGAAAACCTCCTGTTTCTCGCGAAACAGCTTTTTTTAGTGAAATGGAAAACGTGAAAGTTAGTGACCTTGGTTTTGGAAGTTTTGGGGATCAAGGATCACCTTATCTGTGCGACATCGGTTCAGGCTGGGTTCAATATGGAGTTTTCTCGGGTTATTACACATCTTCCAAATCTAAAAATTATGGCTATTTTCATCCGATATACGAATCGGTAGATAAACATATGGGATTTATTAGATCACATGTTCCTCTTCAAAGCTACGATAAACATTGGCGAATGCGTGAAAAACACAAATACAAACAAAAAGATCTGCGAGAAAAGTCTAATTCAATGCGAAAACGACTTTCTTTTATGTATCTTTTTATAGTCAATCTATACATAATGTAAAATAAATTTAAAAAATGAAAATACTTCTGCAGTAAGTTGCACCAAGCAAGTACAGTCTGTCAAAGTTTGAGCTCGATATCTTTTGCTTTGTAATTTTTGTAGTATAGTAGATATCGTGCTTGGCCCAAAATTACCAACTCTTACCCTTTCCCAAGATTGTTGAATTCCCTGCTTCAACGGTTCGACGGTGGGCCTAGTAGTCATATCTCTAGCATTACCAGTGTTTTGCTGACATTTGGTCGATGATGCTATACCGTCACAACAATGCTGGTCGCCTGATACGTAATGATTTTGGAATTTAGAGCCGCTAGGAGTAACCGCCAGTAACGATGTTCAGCAGCAATCGACAAGTGACAAGCACCTTACGTGCAATCGGCCGACGGAGCAGTGTTTGCTGGGGCCTCTATAACGGCTTGTCAGCAACGGAAAGATTCGATTTGATTTTAAATGACAATGTAGTGAAAGTACAAAAGTTAGCTTTAGTAACTTTCTGTCAGTATTTGTATATATCAATACTGTTTTAGGCAGTAGATGTCTCAGTAATAAAAAAAATGTTTTATTATGTAACAGTAACTTTGCTGACAAGTAACGCAGCAGCAGCAGAAGAAGAAAAGGTTGCTGGAAGACACGACAAGGAACAGTTTCCATATTTTGTGTAATTCCTTATAGGACAACCTGAGTAAGTGTTTACTTTCTCTAGAAGGGCGTAAACAACAGAAAACTAAAGGTTTATATCAAAAAATAGTTAATTTATTATTTGCAGTAAAAACACCAAGGTTACATAACATAGTAGTGGTGGTGGATTCCGAAAAAGTAGTAAAGACTCTAGATGATTCACAATTTGTGTATCAAGAAGTGCAAGAAGCTCATATTCACTATGACTTTATTTATAAAAGATAACCAATTATGATTATGTTAGGAAAAACATTTTTAGCCTTTGATTAGACAAACTTTTTAAGCAGATAGTTCTCAAAATATTTTACTAAAAAGAAGAAAATTGTCTTCCATAGGTAATTATGGGCCTTGCTGCAATCTACAGTGATGTTGGTGGTCGCAACTTACCTTAAGCCACGTGTTACCTACCTGGACGCCCTTAGAGTCGTGTTACGAAAAGCTATTTCCAGATTTTTAATTTAATTAAACAAACTCTCTGCGCAGATAGTTCTCAAAATGCTTTACGAACAACCAAAAGGAAAGTGCATCAGGTAATCATGAGTCCTCCTGCAAATCACAATAATGTTGATGATCAAGACTTACCTTGAGCTACGTATTACTTTTAACTATCTGAAACAAACTATTGGAGCAGTCAGTCAAACTGCAAAAATCTTGACCGTCAAGAAAACGCGCTTGGAATACTATTACTGAAAGTTATTTTCAGCTTTTAATTAGATAAATTCGTTGTGCCGACAGTTCTCAAAATGTTTTATAAATAGCCAGAAGGTAGAAAACCGTCCTTAGGAAATCATTGATCCTGTGCAACTTACAGTAGTTAAATGCTGGTAGTCGGGACTTATCTCTAATTGTCCGAAGCAAGCTTTTGACTTTGTAAAAAAATGACTTTTTGTTGTTCAAAAGGATCAAAACTGTTTTGGGCAAACAATAGGGTTTTACTTAGTCGTTCTTCGTCAACCATTATGGAAAAAGAAATTTAAAATTGGAAATAACAAATGCTGCAAGTTGGCCTTCTTCTGGCCGATACCATTTTGCCACCTACATGCGTAAGATTCTGCAGCTTTCTTTCTTGACTAACTCAGCTGAGTAGATTAACACTACTTGTATGAGTTTTTTTCAATCTTTAAGAAGAAAATGGTACAGAAGTTCCGCTAACTTTTTTATACTAATATTTGGGGAATTCTGTCCTTGATTTCTAATGCTGAAAAAACCAAAAATCTTATGACCAACCAATAATACTAATAATGGCTTTTAAACAAAATTATTTGGCTTTGATAGATTTAAATATTTCACAAAAGTTTGGCGTTTCAGAGCTGTCAACAATGAAAAGGTTATTGTATTTAGTAATTTTAATTCTGTTGTCGAAGTACAGTTGTAGAGAACCAGACAGGATTTCTGCAGGGTACTATCTTAAAAAAGGACAATTCTCATTTCTTGTATAATTGCTGATAAGTTTCCTTGTACTCATATCGCTCGTAATTTATAACAATTTTTGTAACTATAGTACAAAATTTAAAAAACTACCAAAGAGCATTAATTAGAAATGTTTCTTTGAACAAAAATTATATATTTTTTAATATTCACATTGTAGCTGGTTTCCAGCATAAGTTTAGATATTGTGGTGGAACATTAATACATCCAAAATGTATATTGACAGCAGTACATTGTTTTGAAAGCGAGAAACCGTTAGATTCTGCAATATTTAAAAAAGGCTGGGCAAGGTCATATATGGGTTCCGAAAGTATAGTGCAAGATCTCGATGGCTCAGGATTTAAAAATCTTAATATTTTGGATCAAAGAAATAAAAAGCTTCTTGAACCTTGTTTAATTAACTTTTATTCAATAATTCATTTTCTTTCTTGTCATGCTCCGCTACATAGTGTCTCACATACCACCAACAACAATTAATAAAGATAAAGTATTTCAAATCCTAACAAAAAAGCGATATATTCGAAAAGCACATATTTAGAAACATTACAAGTACAGAGATGATCAAAGAGGCAATCACACAATAAATGATGTTGCTGTTGCAATTGTGCGGAAACATTCACTTTAGATGATTACGTTACAGCTGTTGGATTACCTCATTAAAACGTTCAGTCGGAATAATAATCGGTGGAGGAATAAAACTATTTACTATCAGAAAGGGAATATTAAAGTATGTTTATGTACATTCTCAAAAAGTAGATGAAATTAGTTAAAAACCATTGCATTCGAGTCCTACTAATTTCTACTCCGAAGTAAAATGGTTCGAAGGTCATGCAGTGAAAGGAGATGAGGAAGGACCTTTTGTCTATAAGGACAGCTTGGGTTTCGTTCAACAATGTATCATTTCGGGTATTCTTGTAAACAGGAAAAATGAAACATTGATACAAGTATTTGAAATAGTGACCAAACATTTAGAGTTTATCGAA